>LPNX011045473.1:0-12277 GCA_001517045.1 Pseudotsuga menziesii | reverse complement strand
TGGGAATTTAAAATATGATTTTGTTTCATTGTGTGTGTGAATACTGGAATTGAATGAATACTTATATTCCTAGGTTAATTATTGATAGTTAAGTCAATGAGCTCCAAAGGATTTTTAATGGGATTTTGAATAAAGGAAATGTGATAGATTGATAGCATAAAAATTAGTAAATTGCTTATCACATACGAACTTTGCATTTTAATGATTGGAATTCCTTTGTGTGGATGAATGTGTTATGTGCCTGAGTAAAATATATTCCAGGGTTATAGTCATTGCATGATTGAAATAAAATGGGAAATGTATACAAACTAACTTGTTTGGGATAGAATGTCTTCACTAAGGGTACATCATGGTAAATGAGGATATTCCTTAGTTGTAAGAACGATTCAATTATGGTTGTGGTGGACAAGCTATTAAAGGAAACTCATTTTATTCCAGCCAATTCCACTCATAAAACAAGTGAAATAACGAATATATTCATGAAGAAAATATCTAGATTGCATGGATTACCCAAAGCAATAGTTTTGTATTGAGATGCAAAGTTCACATCCAGTTTTTGGAAAGGGTTATTTCATGAATTGGGAACTGAGTTGAATTTTAGTACAACGTATCATCCTTAAACATATGGACAAATTGAGAGGGTGAATCAAGTTCTTGAAGATATGTTATGAATTTATGTGATGGATAAGCCATCCGATGTGGGAGGATTACCTACACTTGGTAGAATTTGCATACAATAATGGGAATCAAGCATCATTAGGAATGAGTTTGTTTGAGGAGTTGTACAAAAAGGTATGTAGACCTCCAATGAATTGGGATAGTCCAGTGAGCAAGATAGTGCTTGGGCTAGAAATGCTCAAGGAAATCGAACAAGAAATTGTTAAGATCGAGCATTATTTAAAGGCATCCCAGGATAGTCAAAAGTGTTATGCGGATTTGGAAAGAGTGCACAAAGAATTTAAAATTGGAAATGATTTTTATTTAAGAGTAAATCCAAGGAAAAGTTCCCTAAAGTTGGGAAGTTGTGTCAAGCTGGCACAAAGATATTGTGGGCCATTTGAAGTCATTGATTGGATAAGGACAGTTGCGTATAGGATTGCATTGCTTGCTATCATTAGAGATCATAATGTTTTTCATGTTTCCTTGCTTAAGAAATATGAACATGATCCTAATCACATAATTGATTGGAATGTGATACAAGTGGAACCCAAGGGAGATTTCCAAATGGACCTATGCACATCCCAAACAAAAAGGTAGAATTGCTCCGAAACAGATCCATCGGGAAAGTAAAGGTACAATGGAAGCACCTTGGTCCCGATGAGGCTACATGGGAGTTGGAGGATTCCATGAAAGAGGCATACCCATTTTTGTTCAGTTTTGAGAAAACTAATAACAATGCAATGTTGTTCTAAGGGTGGGGGAACGTAATACTCATATTTTAACCCTTGATAAATATTGAACTGATAAGTAAATATTGCGTATATGTGGTGTATTATTCCTAGCATGGAGCTCAAGGCCAAGGCCCCCCTAGTGAATACTTGTTTTTAAAGGAAGGTATTTTATAGTTGTGATCCATGTGTTAGTAAGCCATGGAAAATTGTAAATGCATGTAAATATTTATAATGTGAATAAAATTCAAATATTTTGCTATAAAAGCATCTAAAATGAGGAGATGTATGTGTCCAATAGGGAGAGGGGAGGGGTTGGGGGAATGAATCCATTGTTTCCAAGTATCTTCTTGAGAGCCCAACTTGTCTTCCCTTGTTAATATTTAATTATGTTGTAAGAAGGTAGCTAAGAATCCACTCATGAATTAATGGAGAATGGGAAAAACCATGAATTTCATATGGTTGAGTATGAGATTAATTAAATTAAACAAGAATCAAATTTCCCTCATTGTAATTGGTTCTCCATCATCCCCATTCCATGGTGGAACAACCAGACATCAGTTCTTAGCCTGTTATGCAATCCTAGCTGTGAAAAATTGCAGAAACCATAACAAAAAATAAGCCATGTTTTAGAGCGTCTAGAATGCCCAAAAAATCAAGTGGATGGTGAAAACTAGTGGGAAATCCATAGATATAAACCCTGAGGAGAAATTAAGAGTGTGAAGATCCCAAAAATTCATGGGAGGACCTAGAATCAGAAGCTTGAAAGTTAAATTTCGTGGTTGAGATTCACATGACTAGAAACCAGGAAATTCAAGAAGATCCCATAGTGGAATGAATTAGGAGAGATATCATAGGTTGGGATCGCTTTCTAAGCCTAGTAAAGGTAAGAATTTATGAAGCTTTATCATCTTCGACCTTTCTATGCCCACCCTGAAGAGTACTGGAGGGAAGGGTCTCCTGAGGGACTGTGTAGTAGAAAAGGGGACCTTCCTTGTATTGGGTGTGGTAGGCATTGTGGATTCCAAGGCTGGATAAGATTAATTGAGACTCCTATATCTCTATGGTTAATCTCACTATCTTATACTTCTCCTTCCTTGTCATGCTACATGCTTGATAAACTAAGCTATGTGTTGGCTTAGCATGAATGTGTGTTCCTATGACTGTGAGTGAGCCTAAACAGTTCCTCCTTAGTGGATACATATCCCATATTGGGGGTGTTCTCTCAATCGAAATAATATAGGTTGGACAAAGACCTATGATTGGGTGGAACATTGCTCTTCCATAATTAATTGCTTGGACAACTTCAATTAAAGATAAGTGTATATTGTTGTTTATGTAATAAGAATTTTCATGTTATAGATGATTACTTAATTATGTTGAACTGAATAAAATGTTCTAGTTTGAATTATTCATTTGGATTCTTGTGCATAGCATGAGGATGAATCTATCCTAGTGCATGATTTTATTGTTATGCATGTGATGAATATATATGCATGTTATGTTTGCGAAATGAATTTATTTTTCGATGTGTATTTTATTGTTGCATTTGTACACCCATTTAGATGTTAATGAATTTCATAATATGGCCATGGGGGCGAAATTTAGCACCCCATACATCATTCATGTTCCCTATGTCGATTGAATTGATGGGAGTGGATGTGACATTACCAATTTTAGCAAGTATTGCACACCCTTGTATTTCCATTGTTGTTATGTATTTATCCACCCAGTTCATGAATGAATAAATACTTTTACTTTTTTATTCATATGAAATGTAATCAACCACCTCTTGTATTGTCACATACCCCAATTTTGTAAAATAATGTTATTTGTTTTAATTTGATTCCTAAGACATTATGTTAAATTTAATGCTAAGCAGGAACTGATGACTCAACAGAGTCAAAAGATGTGGAATGTAATTTTGAATATTTTGTTTTTAATAAATAAAAAGTGGAGACAACAACTTGGGAGAGCTGTTAATAAGAGTGTTACTGGTCAAACTGGTGGAAGGAACTAGGTGGAGAGCAAAAGACAAGTGGCAGCATCCTTAAACACTTCCTATGTTGCAGGTGGCAACTTCCCTATATTTGGGGTCATGATCCCTCAAGAAAGTGGGATCAGAGCAGGTGGCTCAATTAATGGCAACTAACCCAAAAATACCTAGGCAATCTTTTAAAAAGTACCCAATGTAGAGAGTTGAGGCTGCTCAGATATTTTCCAGTAGAAGAATCATTGAAGAGGAATGCACTTCAAGGAATTCATTGGGGGAAAAGGGAAAACTGTAAGGAAGGTGTTTTGAGAGATAAACTGCAGTAACTTGGTCTGATACAACTTGCTAGCTGAGAGAATTGACTGATAATTTCAGGAATGGTATTGAGTCTTAGGACTAGTACTTGATTATTTGTTGCACCTAGTTCCAGCCAGGGAGACCAGAGCAAGCTCGGGGGTCTTGAGGAGTCGTTGTTTGAGCACTCTCCAAGAGTTGGTAGGGAGGAATGGCCTCCCATTGCTATTGTCGACCAAGCTTTAAGAACAGGTTCTGCTATTTATTAATTTCTGTGATATTATCTATGTGTGATTGAATGATGCAGTTGCAGTTTATGATGTGAAACCTAGAGGATAAAATATCTTAGTTAGTTTAGTAATGAAATTATTCTTGATGATAAACAAACCCTACCTGTGTTTTTCCCCATATGGAGTAATCCAGATCGTACTCTAGCACAGGTGGTGTATTTAAATGAACATAGTATGATGTATATTTAAATAAGATGTTAGCTTGATCAAGAGAATGTTTTCTTTTATTTCGTTATTAGAAGAAATAGTATTATGTACTTGGAGTAGGGTTAGGATTAGACCTAGACTATAAATGTCAGATTTAGAAATAGATAAATAAGCTATATCATTTTACTGACTGTAGTATGTTTGGTAGATGAAACAGTTCTTTTTATAGTATTCACTCCTGAAATCTTTATTTCAACTTTGAAACAAAAAGAAGAGAATATATAAAAGTTAAATTATGTAGTGTCAGGTTAAATTAGAATACCATTCATCTCTACAAGTTATTTCTTTCCTGTATAGAATAGGTAATTACTGTATTTCCTTTTATTTATAGCATTCCAACAGTGAGTGAGGATAGACAAACTTGAGTGAGGATAGACAAACTTAGATCTATTTCTAAAGCTAAAACTAATTGGTTAAGATTTTTAATTATGCTGCAATGTAAATAACTTTTTCATTTTATCCATCTGAACTTAAACAAGTTATACAGCTACTAGCTTGTTTCTTTTATAAATTAAAACAAACATTACAACACACTTCATAGGAAAGAATATAGATAATTTGTTATTCTTTTAATTTACGAATACTATTATTGTAATATAAATAGGGACACATAAGAAATAAACAATAGAATACTATCTCTCGATACTTCTATAAATAAATTAAATATAAAAAACAACATACATAATTATAGGAGCAATATCATTTACAAATAAGATGATATTCTTATTTCATTATAATAGATAACAAATAAATATGAATTCTGTACTTAAAAAGATGTAACTATCAATTACAAAAGTACGACTATAAAAACATGAAATTACTTATATTCGAAAGGTTAACAAGTATAAACAATATTTAAAAACTTTATTAGAATAGAGTAATTTAAAGAAAGATAATATAAAAACAATGTACAGATAACCTAATAGGTAATATTTAATTATTATTATAGGGTAAAATTCAAATGCAATAACATGTAGGAATTTAACTAACAGAGTATAAACATGCTCGTTTCACCGATCTCAACCATCCATTATGCAATATAAGTAATAACTAAAATAATTTTTTCTGTATTTCATTATAAATAGAGGATAAATTTAAAGAAAGGCAAATATATTAATTTATTTCTCCAAGTTAGGGTAAAACCCTACTATCTCAAAATATATAATAGAGGAGTAAAAACCAAAGAGTTTAAGCTCATCTAAAGCCTCTTGGCTTCAAACAAAATTCACAGAGTATGGCTTAATAGCCTTTCTTCCATTTATATATATACACAGTAACAGGAACAAAACCAAAATTTACAATCACGGCCTGAGTCGGAAACCCTGCAATAAGCAAGGGTTTTAACATCAACTAAAAACAGTAAACCAAGTAACCCAGGTAAACCAAAACCACGAGGGTTTTGCAGGCCACGATGACCAACCCGTAAATGTTCCATAAGGGAACGGACAAGGAATAACTACCATGGAGAGTCCAAGGCTTACCCATAAGCTAGCAGCTGTCCCAGTCTTGCTCTATCTGTGACAGAAGGTAGAGCCGTCACCTGTATCAACAGCACCCACAATTTTATCAGTAACTTGTTTTTACAAAAGCAGAGTTGTAACAAATTGAAATATTTAATAATTAAAAAGATATCAGTAAAATATTACCTAAAATTTTAAGGTAATGTAACCACCCATGAGGAGAAGCACTGCCACCAGCGTGAAGAGAAGTAAACCTTTCATCTGCTGCAAGAAAGGAGTTTACTAGCAGAGTAAGCAACCAACATCGACTGAGAATCGGAACAGTAAGCCAAGCAAGAAGAACGCTGGAGCCGTCACTTATTTTTCTATCCAAGGAAACCACCTTATGGCAAAACCCTAACACCAAAAAAAACTCAAGAAGGGAAGTCACAACGCTCACAAATGAGCCGTGGGAGAAAAGACACCTGCAGACTGAACATTACAGAAAGGAGCAAGCAGCGAGGGATAAAACCCTGAAGAAAAATAACTAACTCAGTTCCAACAGAAATTAATGTTTACAACTCTTCTCTGTGAGCGTTCAGGGTGAGCTCTCAATGAGGGGGAGACAAGAAGTGAGCTGGGAGATTACCAACGCAGAGTAGTAGTGCAACAAGGCCAGCAACCAACACAGTTGCAGAGCGGCCGGAGGCCAAAAACCACGGAAGAAATAATAAGTTTAGGGTTCGAGAGAGTCCTTTTAACTACGCAACACATGGCCACGATGATGCCACGTTCACCAAGAAAATAATTTGCATGCTGTGGGTATAAGCGTATAGTCCCGGCGAACATTCTACCAAGAGTATTATTTCCAATCATTTGATAATCGAAGGTTCCACCATAACCCATGTTTCCAATGTCAACCTAACATGCACATTGCATGGGAAACATAAGAATTTGTTACTATAAAAACTTTGCCTTAATACTCATCAAAAGCATGTGTGATAATACGACCCATTATTATATTTTGGCATGCATTTCTTTTAAACAATTATAACCTTGGTATTAGTTAAGCCTTATAATATGTTATAAAAGGATTTCATAACGTTTATTTTGGTGAATACATTGCTAACAAACTAGTATTCACTCAACCAAACATTTGAACATAGCAAAGATATAAGCAATACTTGACCTAGTACGTTATGCAAATAAAGGAGGCATTTTATAAAAGCTTATAGAACTTTAAAACAAGGTTAAACTATAAACTCATCGTGGAACATGGTCTGTTCCTTGACCCCTTGTATTCACACATTGCACCTTCTTTATACATTGCAAAGTATTCGCTCAACCAATAACCATAAATCTAACCTAAGTTTTTACTATTTGTTGTTATAAAGGAGGTTTATAGAATCAATCTATGGTAAACGTCCTTTTGTTAATGTTAACCTCAAATGCCTTTGATTGTGTATTTATTAAACTAATAAGGTTTGCATTTGAACATGTTAAGTCTTGAAAATGTTAAGGAGCTTGACATTGAAATTTTATTGATATCTTAACCATAACTGGATAATACTTTCCAAGCAAATTATATGCAGAGGAATATAATTCATCAACACTATGATAGCCTAATTGGAAGTAGTATGTAATGAGGATATAATCCCTTTTAAACTCCAAATTTTGGAAGATGGATTATTAGTATAGAAATCTATTTAACTACTGTACTTTACTTTCACATCACAAGTAGTAACCAAAAGTTATTATGACTTAAAGGGTTATGTTCACATTTTAAAATAGATCCTTAACGTAATAATCCTGCCATCTTTAGTTTACCTGTAAAGAAGGATTTAAGGCATGTGCACACGACGATCATGATATATATTGGTAAACATCGCAGAGTTTGGTACTCAATAAAAACTATAAGATACAACTAGAGAAAGAGAGCAACTGTCACCAACAAGGATAGGACTGAATCTCATATTCCATGACGTCTCTAAAAAGAATAACGATTTAATGGTTTTACCTCATAAAGCAGTTGAAATTGAAAGCATTTATACTCTTTTACTGAGCTAATATTTTTGCGATGAACAATTATCTGAATGCTTTAGGATTATTGACAAGCAGCACTGGATCTTCTTACCTGTAAGTCTGTAATAGCAGGTAAAATTTCTGCGTTAGCTCAAAGCTAAGTAAGCCCTAGATCACCAAGACAGTTCCACCTTGTGGTCGCAAAGAAAAACAAGTTATTAAACTAAAAAAGAATTATTCTATAAGATAAACATAATAAAGTAGATAATTCAGTTTACGAAATCATTAACATATAACTAATTAAAAATAATTAGCTGACTGCATTAATGAAAATTATCTGTATTTTCAAAATTTTAAATTTTTCGGAAATTTTGGGGTTTTGACATGTGGTATCAGAGCATAAGGTTCAAACACCAGGCCTTGATGCAGCCCAACTAGCTTTCATAGAACAGTAAATTAAAATAATATGCTAACATATATATTTTGTTTTATGTTAAAAACATAAAATTTCCTTTTTCTGAAGTTTAACAGGCAGGTATGGAAAAGCTGGGAGAGTATGCACAGGAGGAGTCTCTAGATACAGAAACAAGAAATTTGCAAAGAGAACCTATGTTAGAAGAGGGGATTGCTAACTCCTCAGAGCTGTTACAGACGGTAAAAGATTTGAAAACTGAAATGGAATCAGTAAAGAGGGAGAATGGGAGAATTTTGAAGGCTCAGGAAGAATTGAACCAAATTTTAATAGAAAAGTTCCAAACTGAAGGAAGGAGCAGAAGATCAGAATCTGAAGATGTCAGTCATCAAAGAAAATCCAAAAAGATGAAGCTGACAAAAATTGAAAGTAGTTCATCATCTGAAGGGTTTGGAGAACAACAAAGTTACCATACTACTAGTGACAATAGTGAAGATGATTTGCATGACAGAAAGAAGAAATACAAACCATATGAGGAAATCTCAGGGGATTTCAAAAAGATAAAGCCCCCAACTTTTAATGGAGAGACTAAGAAAGGGGAGGAAGCAGAGTCCTGGTTATCCAGGATGAAGAAGTATTTTCATATATATAATTATTCTAATTAGTTAAAGGCAAGGATGGCAATATATAACCTCTCCGAAAAAGCTGACATATGGTGGCAAGATTTGAAGAGAGTCAAGGGTATAAGAGAAAAAGAAGTTAATTGGAGTACCTTTAAAAGGAATTTCAAAAAGAAATTTCTGTCTGAGCAATATTACGAGGAAAGAGCTAAAGAGTTTTATGAATTGAAATTAGGTTCAATGACCATGAAGGATTTGAACAGCAAATTCTTAAGTTTACTTAGGTATGTACCCTACCTAGTAGACGAGAAACCTGAAGTATAATGATTTCTTAGCTGTCTACCGTATCATATCAAAGACAGAATTGAATATGATAACCCGAAAACTTTGGAGGAAGCTATGAGGAAGGCTAATTTTTGTTTTGAGCAGAACCGAAAGAAAGAAGGTTTGGCCAACTGGAAGGCTAAGAAAAATAACAATCAGCTTGAATTTAAGAAGAAGGAATTTGTACCTCATAGGAATTTCAAGAATAATAAGACCAAGAATTATTCTAACAACAAGAATTTCCAGGGAAATAGGATTGGTACTTCCAACAATTCGAATAATTTTAAGGGCAAGAAAGCTGCAAATAACCATGGAAATTTTACCAAGAGTTTTGAACATAAAGAACCTATTAAGTGCTGGGAATGTAATGGCCCGCACTATGCCTCGGTCTGTCCAAACCGAAAAAAGACTATCAGCAATATTCATACTGTACAGGAGGATATGACCATTGGGGAACTAGTGAGGAGCATGCCCAGAATTAACGCGGCTTTGGAGAACCGCCAAGCTGAATATCAGACTTCCATGGTGGAAGTAGAAGGTATGATTAATTAGACCCCTGTAACCATTTTAATTGATCCAGGAGCTAGTCTCAGTTATGTTGCAACTCAGATAGTGGAAAAATGTAAGTTGTCTATCAATAAGTTTGAGAATTCATGGTTAGTTCAATTAGCCACTGGGGCTAAAAGAAAAGTAACTTGTTTTGTAAAAAAATGTGCTTTACTTATGGATGAATTTAAAACTACAGTTAAGCTTAATGTTTTTCCACTTGGCTCATATGATTTGCTGATTGGCATGGACTGGTTAGAACAGCATAAGGTAGTTTTAAATTGTTACGATAAAACTTTCACGTGCTTAAATAGTGATGAACAACCAGTAAAGGTTAAGGGTATTCCTAGAAAAACTATAATAAGGCAGATTTCTGCTTTACAACTTAAAAGAGCTGTTAGAAAAGGATGTAAAGCCTATGCAGTAAATATTACAGATGAGGAAGGTAAAACTAAAACAGATAAGTTAAAAATAGAAAATATTCCTATTTTAAAAGAATATACTGACGTATTCCCAGAAGAAATTCCAGGATTACCTCCAAGGAGGGAATTGGATTTCACCATTAAGTTGGTACCGGGTGCGATACCTAGCTCAAAATCTCTTTATCGAATGAACATTTTAGAACTTAATGAGCTAAAATCACAGTTAAAAGAGTTAATTGATAAAAAGTACATTCGACCTAGTGTGTCTCCCTGGGGAGCACCGGTCATCTTTGTTAAAAAGAAAGACAGAACCATGCAATTATGCATAGACTAGATGATCTGTTTGATCAACTACGTGGAGCCACGGTGTTTTCGAAGATAGATTTGAGGTCAAGGTATCATCAATTAATAATTAAAGATGAAGATATCTTTAAGACAACCTTTAGAACAAGATATGGACACTACGAATTTGTTGTAATGCCATTCGGGCTTACTAACGCCCCAGCTGTCTTTATGTGCTTAATGAATAATATAATGCATAAGTATTTAGATAAGTTTGTAGTCGTGTTTATCGATGACATCCTAATTTACTCAAAAATGGAAGAAGAACATAAAGAACACCTAAAAATAGTTTTACAAGAGTTGCGAGAACACCAACTCTTCGCGAAGTTTAGTAAGTGTGACTTCTTTAAGGATGAAATTCAGTACTTAGGTCATGTAGTGACTAAGGAAGGAATTTCAATAGATCCTGAAAAGATACGGGAAATCGAATATTGGCCGGTTCCAAAAGATGTAAGAGATGTTAGGTCATTCATGGGAATTACCGGTTATTACCGGAGATTCATTGAAGGCTTTTCAACGATAGCAAATCCGATAACTTCCTTATAAAAGAAAGGAAAGAAATTTGACTGGAACCAGAAATGTGAAGAAAGTTTTAAGAAGTTAAAAACTCTATTGACTAGTGCACCTATTCTAAGAATAACAGATCCTAACAAAGATTTCGTAGTGTGTACTGATGCCTGTAATGATGGCTTAGGTGGTGTTTTGACTCAAGAAGGGCATGTCATTTCCTATGAGTCTAGAAAGCTAAAAATTCACAAAAAGAATTATGCAACTGATGATCTAGAACTAGCAGCTGTAATACATGCCTTAAAGATGTGGTGACATCATTTAATTGGCAGAAAATTTATTTTAATGACTGATAATAAAGGACTGGAATATCTTCTAGATCAACCTAATTTAAACACTAGACAAGCTAGGTGGTTAGCTTTCTTAAGCGAGTATGACTTCGAAATCCAGCATATAAAGGGTAAGGAAAATAAGGTGGTTGATGCATTAAGCAGAAACACTAAGCTGAACTTTACAACAGCAATCAACACTTATACTTCAAATTTAAATGAATAGCTTAAAGAAGGGGTAAAACAAGATGAAATTTATCAGAAATTGCAAATTACAGCTAAGGAAGAACCTACAGAAAGATTAATAAAAGGTTATAGTTTAAATGAAAATGAATTTTTATTATTTAAGGATAAACTGTATGTACCTAATATGCCTAAGGTTAAGTTGTTAATTCTGGATGAAGTCCATAAAACACCATATTCAGGGCACCCAGGGTATCAAAAGACTATAACCAAGCTAAGAAAAGAATATTTTTGGCCAAATATGAAAACTGAAGTAGCTGATTACATTGCAAGGTGTTTAGAATGTCAACAGGTGAAAACCGAACACCAACATCCAGCTGGTTTGCTACAACCTTTACCTTTACCTATTCCTAGCTGGAAATGGGAAGTGATTAGCTTAGATTTTATTACTGGACTACCCAGAAATCAAAATCAAAATGACTCTATTATGGTAGTGGTTGACAAGTTAAGCAAGGCAGCACATTTTATTCCTGTTAAAACTACTTACAAGGCTGCCAATATAGCTGATATCTTCCTAAAGCATATTTTTCGGTTACATGGAGTACTGAAGGTTATAATCTCAGACAGGGATCCTAAGTTTACAGGAAACTTTTGGAAATCCTTATTTAAAGGATTAAATACAACATTGAATTTCAGTACTTCCTTCCATCCTCAAACAGATGGACAAACTGAAAGAGTAAATCAGGTACTGGAGGATTTATTGAGGATGTATGTTAAAGATCAGCCAGGTAAGTGGGAAGACTATTTGCATCTAGCAGAGTTTGCATATAATAATAACTATCAGTCATCAGCTAAACTTAGTCCATTTGAAATTTTATATGGACGAAAATGCAACACTCCTATCTCTTGGAATAATCCAGTAGATAGATTAGTGTTAGGTCCAGAATTGTTGAAAGAAA
>LPNX011045467.1:40981-62822 GCA_001517045.1 Pseudotsuga menziesii | reverse complement strand
GATTGAAATGAGTGAATTAAGTAATTTTTTGGTTTTTCATTTTTTGAAAACTCAATCTTGTTGAAGTTCTAAATTCTAGATCCCTTGTATAATTCCAAACTTAATGAAATATGTTTTATTTGCTTTAAAAATGATTTTTTTATGAATTGCTTCAATTCCGAACCATCTTCCCATCTCCATAAAGGGTATCCAAAAATATGATTAGATCTGACAAAAGACAACTTTCAAGAAACACAAAAATTCAATCCTTTGGAGAGAATTCAATCCCCACCTGGAGTAGATACTAGTATGTGGTTCAAGTTCAATGTCAAAGCACTCCCTGGATTTAATAAACACTATTGGGACTAACTGGGATTCAATCTACTGTAAGTACAACTAAGGGTCACACTGGTTTATTGAATGGGGGCCTTCCCTACTGAAGGTCCCTTGCTTTGAGTCTTAGTGTGCAAGCTAAATAATGAGGTGACAAGAAGGGAGTCATTTTATGTTTGCAACATTTTCCAAGCAACACTGTACACCATAATCCATATCCGACTTGGAGGTAGAGCAAGGTGGTCCTGAAAGGTAAAATTGAAACAAGCAGAAAACTTTTAAAAATAAACTTGTTGAGGTCAAAATAAAACTAGTTTTGGCAATAACAAGTTGGCAACATCATCATAAAAAGGTCGTGTCCTGATCCTGAAGCTAGTAATCTTCGCAAGAATCCGAATTCTAAGCCTAGCTCTAAAGTAGATTTATATCTTTAACAAAATAAGTGTGATTTACAAACTAGGAACAAAGAACCTGTTTTACACTCAATCTAAGAAAATACCAAGGTCAAAAGAGACTGAACTTCACATTTGACCAAAGATTGATCAGCATATTGAACAATCTATGGACAAATTTGCAAAAAGCACAAGCGATTAGCTTAAAGAATCTGATTAATAAGCCTAAAGAGGTAGGTTCTGGAATATAGGTTAGATATCCGATATTCAGATTTGTTAAGCATATTTTTCTAACAATAACTTCACTATAATTTCAAAATTTTCTTGCTAACTATTTGAACTGAAATTGTTAGTAATTTCCTAGCAAAATCTTGAACATTACCCTAAATTGTAGTTGACACTTGAACAAATAATATGACTATGAAATCCCTACTTAAAACCAATGTTAGACTATGAATAAGCTGAGAATGATTAACAGTAAAACCTATCTTTGAAATTCTGCATAATCTTGGTAAATTCATGAATCGCCCTCCATTAGCTCTAGCCTCTTACACAGCTGGGATTTCTTCAAATAATATTTGTGGCAAAAGCTCCTAAGAATTAGTTATTTTTGTGATCCCTAAAATAATGCTAGCTTCATGCTTGTATCCATTTAGCTGATGATGTTGATGTGTTGGTCTATTGCTGAGTGAAAGCCATTCTTTTTTGCTATGTTGTCCCAATATTTGGTGAAGGAATTTGGAATGTTTCATGTATGTTCTCTTTTTGGTCCGTTATTCATTTTTTAAGGGAGAGTAGTTGTTTTGATTCCCTGTAGCCTATGATGCATGCAATTTTTGTTGATGTGTGTTTGAGAAAATTTATATTTGTAAGTATACTGTAGAAAGTGGCATGACCATGTGAGGGAGGAACAAAAAGATGGGGACTTTCTATTTACCTTTATAGAATATGTGGATTATACCATATGCATCCAAAACATATCCATGATATATCAAAATTGGAATGGATTTCCATTTATTCTATCTATGGAATAGAGGACTTTAAAATGCATTTCTAAATTTAAAATGTACAGAATATCAAGCACTTTATCAAGTGTATATAGTATAGTCTGCAGTATAAATTGTATCCATTTAAAATATAGCTATGAGATACCAAAAACATTATGGATTACCATTGCTCTATCTATGGAACATATAACTGAAATGTATTTTTTAACTTTTGAATTAAAGTTTCCTTTGACTATTAATGGAAACAATATTTACAGGGATTTAATACCAAAGGTAGGTTGCACAAGCATCCTCCTCAAACCAAGAGTATCCAAAATCAGAAGTGTTGGATGGCTTAATCTAAAACACCCACAATCATAGAATCAAGAGAAAACTATTCATATAAAATAACATTAAAAGGTAGAAGCCTGCGCATAGCAATACTAGATAGCAACCATGCCATCTGCAGGAGGAGGCTACTTATGGTTGTTTGGGCCAAGGATCCATCCAAAAAATGGGGGTTTGGAATAATTAGGCTACACAGGTCTCCTCCCAGAGGCTTAGGCCCTTTTGAGATGGTCGGGGACAGGGTCAAGAACTATTTGTTGTTGCACTGCAGGGCTGGGGTATAGCTCCTTTTGCACTTGCATCTCTTGCATAGTATTTCTTAATTGTAAATGTATAGAATATCAAACACAATGAAGTACTTGTTTTACAAATTGAAATGTTTTCTTTTCTTCCCAAATACATAAACTCATTTGGAATAAATACATAATAGGTTTTCTTGTACTGTAAGCATAGCTTATGAGCTATATTGTGTAGAATCATGTTCATGGTGTGGAGTATGTCTACAAGCTAGAGATAGATTAATCTTATTTGCAGAATTGTTTGGTAGCTTCTGGTTTGGGTCTAGAGGATGTGTGTTTGGGTCACTATTTTGATCTAAGATTGTTGATTGGGTTGTTGTCAAGGATTTTAACATGGTGGAATGGGGAGATAGATGTAGCAGCTTTGGTGTAGTGATCAATGGTGTAGAGAAGTAGGCATGGTGTCTATTTAATGATTCAATCTAGATATTTGATTCCAATTGGAAGCAAAACAATATTGACTATGGCATCTGGTTCACTTGGACCAACTATAGACAGGGGTGTGATCAGGTGTAGGCTTGATTGGATTGATTCTACAAACCTCAAAAATTTGTCTTTTTAAGCAAACTTTGCCTTGTGGATGTGTTGATGGTGTGATAGGTTTGGATCACATTCCAGTTTAGTTTGTGATTTCTTTGGGCTATGTAGTGGATTCATCTGCTTCTTCATTGTTAAAAGACTTCAGTATACTGAAAGACTTAATATCATAAAATTAACCACCTTGTTTTCAAAGCAGCAGTCGGGAAGTTAATCATGTATTTATCAAAAGCACAACCAACTAGGATTAAGGTAGGAAACTCCAAATGCCTTGTGATTCTCCGCAATTTAGACTAATGCTTTGAGTAGGATTAAATGAATCTTTATATAACTTTAGATGAGATAAGAAAAGATAAGATAATTTACTAATGTCGAATCACCGATAAATGATCACAAAGTTGGTCAAGGGACTCAAAAGTACAGCCAATGTGAATACAGATTTATCACTCAAATTAAAATTAAACTTCTATAAAGTGCCTAAAGCATCTTCAAAAATGTACATATCTAAAATAAACAGAATCACTAAATAGTAAATAACATCATAAAGTATATGAATATATTCAACTTTAAAGTGTATCCCTGTAACAAATGCAACTACATGCTTCTATTGTGTGGTTATCCTTGTATCACTGTAACCTAGAACTGAAAATGTTATATCATTTTCAGGAGGAGATCCCATATTAGATCTAACTGTGAATACATAAGAAGGTGCAAGGCACTTGTACAAGAACTAACTCAGAAACCTATAGATGTGAGAGAGAGATAAACAAGTATATAAATGATGAGATAAGATAAGTTTATTGTGTTCAGCAAATGACCACAAAATAGGTCAATAGGACTGAAAACTTGAGAAGTACATCCAGGAACTTAAAGTGCAATGTGGGAGTGGAATATGAACTCTTGGAATGATGCTAAAATAAAAATAAAAAAATCATAACTGAGAGCTAATCAGATTGCTAACAAAGCAAAAAAGGAAGCATAAGAAGTAAAGTACATGTACAAAAAAAGATAAGAATGCTAAAAGCAAAAAACACTCAATGTTGATCAAGGTAAAATATTAGAATTAATTGGCGTATCATGGTCTTGTGATAACTATCCAAGTAAAGGAAAATAAAGTTGTATTACATAAGAAATAATGAGATTGATTAAGATGTAAAATATTCTAAAGAACATCCAGGATAAAATACCAACCTTGTGATCTATTCATCTTAGTAAGTTTTAAAATGAATTCTCTAGCATAACGCTAGTCGACATTGTTCAAAATTTCGGCCAATGTCAAAGGTATGCAACATTTGGAAGAAGAATACATAAGATAAGATATGATCAAGGGACTGGAAACTTGAAAATTACATCCATGAACATAATGTGCGATGTGGGAGTGGAATAGCAACTCCTGGAACGATGGAAAAATCAGAAGATCAGAGCACATAACTGACAGCTAATCAGCTAGACAATGAAACTAGAAAGGAAACATAAGAAGTAAAGCATGGGTACACACAAAAATATAGAGTGCTAAAAGAAAAAAGCACTCAATGCTAAACGAGATAGAATATTAGAATCAATTGGCCTATCTAGCTTTTACAATAAATGTCCAACCAAAGGACAATAAAGTTGTATTACATCAGAATAAATAAGATTGGTTAAGATGAAAAGATATTAAATATCATCCAAGATAAAATAACACCCTCCCTCGTGGTCTATTCATCTTAGTAAGTTTTAAAATGAATTTTCTGGCATAACCCTAGTCTTGTTCAAAATCTGGCCTAAGGTTAGTTCATGAGACAATCTATGAAATTTGGAAAAATAATACATCCTGGCTGAATTCTATCAATGTAGAATCTGTTGACATGACAGGTCATGAAACATTTATATGGCCTAGTGCACCCCATTACTCATGAGCATACTATGGATTGACATTTGACAGGAATTTTTTGTTACAACCAGGACTGGTATCTATTCTAATTGTCAAGCTTCTCAGAAAGAAACATAGCATTAAGAGGTTTGGTTTTCTGTATTGATACTTGGATTGTATTCATCCAGGATCAGCCCTCAGAATCACCAAGGCACCGTTGAGGCAACACTTCAATTTCTTTAAAGAGAATATGGACCACCATTACCTGAGCAAAAGTTTACACCCCAAGGACCCCCAATTTGGATAGGAAATCTACCAGGAACCAATGTAATGGGTGCAGGTTTGATTTATTAACTATAGTCTCTATTGCCCCTTTAATATGGATCTAGTTTCAAGTTCTACATTTCTTTCAATTTGTACTATGCTGGTCTTTAGCAGATCTAGGTTATGTATTTGGGTTTGGGCACTATGCAAATTCTTGTCACATGACATTTTTATAATTGGTTCTAAGTCATGTACGAGCTATGCGATTGGTAAAACGTCCATGCTTTGCAGTAACCTATGAACTTCAATTGCTTGAATGTGTTCATTAGCGCCATTCATACATAATGATATTCTAAAAGTAGCCTAAAACCCAATCTAGAGGCATCTCACCCAACCCTCAACTGCACCTAAGGGATGAAAAGGAAAGTGCAGAGGTCGTGCATCTGGAAACCAGTTACAATTACAAACTCGAGACCAACTACCAGTGGATATATCATATGGGTAGTCACCAAAAATCCTAGAGAAGGCATTTGGTCGAGATTCAACCCATCGTCCTTATAACAAACATGATCGGTTGGAAGTAAATCGAAGGCTCTGGCATGCTGAATGGATATTAGTATCCAAATAAATGTTATTATACTGTTGAAAGTGAGAACATGGGTACCTAACAAACATGGAGTTAAATTGAATCCCTGAAACTGGTTAGCCCAAAATCAAAAGTCATTATTACATTATCAATGTCAATGTCACATAGTCATTCAATTGCAGAGAGTAGATAAAGCCTTAATATTCTGAGGTAAAACATGAACATCCCTACAATGATGGGATTGGCTTCATATTTCTTGTGGGACTAGGGAATACAATGGTCACCTCTGTCAATGACATAAAATAAAACATACATTCAACATTCAAAAAGAAGTTCAACAACACCATGGATGAGAACATTCAAAAAACAAAACTACCAGTTACAGATTAATTGGCATATCATAACTGAAACAAACGATCACTCTATTCTCTCTTCTTCGAGAGTTCTCTCTTAGTTCGCCACTTCATTCGAGTGGACAACAAGATTCAGTCTTTCTGGCTGGCGAGTAGGTTGCCAAGTGATATAGATCTTCTTCGATCCAGGTGCACTAATACAGGTGGGATTTTCCATTGGCCAAAATGCAGATCAAAGCATGTCAATATTTCACCAAATATCTAGATCATCAAAGCATGTTAAGATCATAATTTCATGCGTCAAAAAGCCGTGGAACCACTAGAAGATGGAATTGGAGCTTTCGGTTCTGGTGGCTCTTCTGCTGGTGAAAAGGATACTGCTACCTCTCTCCTATGTGTAGGTGGATTAGGCCTTTTCCTTTACTACATATGCTGGCAGATCAACAAGAACTAGGATATCCAACTATAGGATCTGGACCTTAAACCCCGTATCAAATAATGTATGTGTGAGGTTGGACACTAAAAAGTTATTCCTCTGTCCTAATGCCCGCTGAAGCTTTTACTTGGGAAACTGCAGATGGGACTTCAACTTTTGTTGTGGGATAAACTTTTGAATTAGCTTGATCAATGTGTGCTTCAATGACTTACGAATCATCAATTGATAAAAATGTTCCTACTGAAGGGTGATGTTACCTTTGTTCTACCAACCTCTATGTATACTGAATCATATATTGTTGTTTCATGGTAAATAAGGTAAACTAGATCTTCATTTGAATATGGTTTGACTTGGTCAGTCCAATATGGAGATCTAAAGACCTAGGCCCCTTGACACAAGCTCTTGATCGAAGAATATATGGATACAGAATATGGAGACATAAATCCCCCCATTGTTGATCCCACTCACTCATTTTCCATCCCACTAACTGACTTGATCTACTCGAAATAATTTTTTTATCCATGGATACAAAAAAAGAATGGGCACGTGAAGAGATACGAAGAGATACGTAGAATAGTTATAGATCATCGATTATTCCATTTTTCACCGTGCGCATTATTCTCAAAATTGAAAGTAGGGGCTATCTAGATGTTCTAGGATCGTAAGGAAAGGATGGTAAAGGCTCAGGTGCTGCTCTCTTTAAGCTTCTCTTCATCAAATATGGACTCATAATTTTATTGGAGATTTCCTGCTTTGATACTCTGGTTGCAGTGAATACATGTATGTGACTGCTTCTGTTTCATACAGATAGATAGAAGAGGAATCCAACTATAGAACATGGGTGCATTCGTAGCCATGCGGGGTCAAATTTATTCCCAGCCAACAGATGCACGCGTATTCACATACCCCATGATAGAGGTGCTTCCCGAGGCATCGAGATCTTTGCATCAGCATTTTCTTAGCTGGCCCGACTTGCTGTCTAGTGGGTTCATATTCTTTTAGGTTGGTAAATAGGCTGGCTGTTACACCATTGCTTGCTTGATGGGTTCTCGCATGAATATATTTCCATGCGATACATAAAGCTTTATTTATTGAGATGAGAGTCACTGATCAAAAGACTAAGCAAGGTTTGCGGTTAGTGAGAGGTCCTTTCAGAACTTGGACTGGTATGATTCACTGCAACGAAATGTATGCAAGAAGCGAAATGGTCCTCCAAAATAAGCTATGGGTAAGGTTTATCTAGATTTGGAATGATGGAAATAGGACAGAAACAATTTCCACCTAAAAACACAAACTTGCATCCATCGCTTGGGTTTTTTTAAAAAACACAAACTTGCATCCAAGCGTTTAAACACTAATTTCTGTGACAGGTTTTGATTTCCCGTGCAGGGTTTCAGAGAACCAGGTTTTTCAATTCTAGGATTAAGAAGAAAATATCAGCACATATTGGGCAATCGAAAAAGATGCCCATAGCCATTGCAATCGGTGCAATGGAAATGAAACCCTCTGAAAATCTATAAACATTCACACAAACCCTTAGAGGGCAATAATCGGGTATTAAAATAGGGGGCACAAGAAGTATATAATTTGATGTGGCAAATGAAAATAACATCAAAAACACACATGGCATACATCCAATAAGGGAAGGCGCAATGGAAATGAAACCCTTTGAAAATCTATAAACATTCACACAAACCCTTAGACGCTAATAATCGGGTATTAAAATAGGGGCACAAGAAGTATATAATTTGATGTGGCAAATGAAAATAACAACAACAACATACATGGCATACATCAAATAAGGGAAAACAAATGGGATGAAAAATAGACTTGCGTACCTTAGCGGACCATGCCGAAAATCCTTTGACTTTGGTGAGCACAAGATCTAGTGTACCTTAGTGGGCCATGCTAGAAATCCCTTGACCTTGGCGAGCACAAGATATCCGAGCCTCCATTTTTTCCTCCTCATCTTTTAATTGGTGCCATGTCATAAAACCCCGATGACAATGACAAATGTAAACAATAGTTTCAGTGCGTGAGGACAATTGGGTACCAGTTAAATTATGGCAGTGGCAATATTTTCGTGGTTCCTATAGAAATGGGCTCACAATGGAATTCGTTGGCAACATGTTTCGAAATGGGATCACAATGGAATCCATTGGTAGCAGGTTTCGACCTTGGCAGCAGGTTTCGACATGTAAAAGGTTCAAGATAAAAATAATTTACCAAAAAAATAAAGTAAATATAAATACTTGATAAATTAAAATTTAAAATAAATTTATAATTATAAATATTATAATACTTAGATATTAAAATTTTGATAATACCCAATTTAATTATATCCATCACAATACGGATTACTTCATCGTTTAGTGCACCAATCTTCACTTGAATATTAAGATAAATAAATGATATTTTATGAAATTAATAAAAACGTGGCATTGTTAAATGTTCTTTCCCAACCTTTCTTCCTTTTTAAAGGAAATGTGTCTACCCAATGGCCCATGATATTTATTCTACACATAAGCTTTTTTTAATTATATTCCTATCTTCATCCTTTTACTTTTTTCTTATACATAAAGTATCCCTATCTTCGGCATTTCCTTAATTACAAAGTATCATTTTCTTCTGCTTAAATACCAATGAGTCATATATTCTGCAAACTATTTATATAAGGAAGTAATCTACTTTTTTTCTTATATATAAAATATCCCTATATTCTGCCTTTTTTTAATGACAAAGCATCCAGAATAATTAATCGAAAGCTAAAAAATAAAGAATGGAACATCCAGAATATTGGGATGGAGTTTAACAATTTTAAGGGTCTGCTCAATCTCCACAAAAATAAAACCACCACGCCTATGGCTATGGCCATTCATTACCAAATAAATTTGTTGTTTTTTTTTTTATAATTTTAATTTGTATAATTAAATAATATGTTTATATTTAATTATATTAAATCATATAATATATCAACTGTATATATTTATTTATAGTAAATATTTTATCATATGAATTACAGTAATATATTTATATTAATTATATATTATTATTATACTTACATATTTTACAAATTATATTAAGTATTGTATTTACATTTGTTACAAGTATAGTATGGATGGACTACGAATGTATGGATTGTAACATATTTTCCTAAAATGAAACATGTTTTGTTGGGAGAAAGAAAATCAGAACAATTTCAATATTATGTTTCTCTTTTGGTTTGAATTTTGTACTTTGGTGGGGTGTTTTAAAATAATCCAACCTCTTATGTTTGCACTTCCTTATGGCACTAACTTTGGGATGGGGTGTTTTTGCTTGTGCTAACCTTTATTTTAATGTTTTTTGTTTTCTTGTGGAGGATATGTCCCACTTTAACATAGCCAAAAGCATACAAATGAGTGATAGATTGGTGTGATTTCCTTCCAGCGGTCTGACTGTGCATTAGTTTAGGTACAATGGAAGATAATGCCCAAGTTGAGATATTTACACCATCAAATTCGACCATACAAATAGATGATATTTCTTATAGTGTTGGGACAAAGCATTTGATAGAGTTTTGACCCCCTTACTAAGAGAATGGACAGAGGTTTCCTGGCTATATACCTACTGCTCCGCTTTTTCCTTTTGCTTTCATTTCAATGGGACTAATATTTCTTTCCCATTTGGTCATGCAATCCCAAAACCTATAATTCATTCAAATATCTAGATTCCATTCAATTCACGCAAAAGGTTCATGTGTGGGTCTATCGAAGGAGATTCCATTGACGAGTGCTTAAAATTACTGTCTATGTATGGGCTAGGAGAGTAATCCAAGTGGCTCAATCAGAAGGAGACATTACACCTTGTGTCTTGAAAGAGAAGAAAACAAACTTATTTATGTATGTACCCAATCTTTGAATACCAAGTCAAAAGGTTGTTAGAGTTTCCTCATGTAATAATGGAAGCACGGAGGAATGTTCATGTATGATAGAGTTAGACTAAGTGTTAGTCTTGGGAAGTTTGTCTTTTCCATTTGGTCTTGTAATCCCAAAACCTATAATCCATTCAAAGATCTAGATTCTATTCGATTCATGGAAAAGGTTTGTCACGTCCCCTCTCGTCAATCTAGTGCGATGGAGAGGATGCAACGCTATAACCAGGCATCTAGCCCCATGGACATAAGAAAAATGCAACACGATGGAATTAGCTGGATGCAATTGATAGAATAAAGAATGGAACACCGATTGCAAGTGAAGATTGCGACGGAGTTTAACAATTTTGACGGCCCGCTCAATATCGACCCAACGAATTTATATCTCAATATTTAACATCTCCACCCTCCCATTGACATATAATTTCTTCTTTGTCGTGTTTATGTACAAACAATAGGGAGTTTAATCCCCTCCCTCCCGACCACATAGGCTTTCATCTCTTCTTCTTAAATTTGTATTTTCTTTTATTTTTAAAACTAAGGAGAAAAAAAGAAAAAGGTAAAAATTTAACAAAGTAGATTTAAGAAAATTAGCAAAGAAATCAATTGCTATATGGATGTCTGATATGTTGTTATGGGACCTAGTTTATAATGTCATCTCTATGTGGGAAATATTTTGCTTAAAAGCAAGAATGGTCATTTCAAGCTCTATGCGACCAAGAATAATTAACATTGATTGGGCGATATTATCAAGTCAAAACATAACATCTAAGCCTAAGGGGCTCATGGGTCATGTGTGATTCCATAGACCACCTCAAAGGCCCTATATACGACATAGATAATATTTTCCAATGAGTAAGATATGTCGGTCATTTTGAGGTTTGACACACCAAGTATGGATTTCAATCCCTAGGCCATGATGTGATGTGAAAAGAGTTATTGGGCCAAAAAAAATTTCCTTAGGGCTCATGAACTATGTGTGGGGCCTTAGGCCACCACAAAGCCCTATAAAGGGAATATTTGCATGTGAGAAATATATAGTACCTCTTTTATGAATTTTGGTTAACCATGGATATTTTTTGTAACTTAAGCAATGGTAAGGTCAAAATACATAGCCTTAGGCCATACCATTTGCATTTGGCCTATAAGCAAAATATGTTCGTAGAAGATTCTACACAGGGCGTAACAAAGAAATAGGAAAATACAACAACGATGGATAATCCTTTGCATTTATTATTAGAAATCACACTACCTGACATAAAATTATAAAGAAGCCACATGAATTGATTCAATACTCAATTCTTTCCATCTTCGGTATTTTGATTCAATCCCAAATTTTCTCCATATTCAATGATCCTATTGAAGGAAAATGCACTGATTTCTTTAATGAAATGTGGAAGCTAGAAGCTAGGAGGTCATCTAGAGGCTCCATGAGAAAGCATTATCATGACTGGTACTTGAGTAATAGGCTGTTTGAGAGTCTCTTGTTATAAATCCAAATCTTCGCATTGTTGCACACCCGATCCGTTAGTCCCTATAACAGAGCAGGTTCACCCGGTTCGTTCTCAACATTGAACGATCGTATGGATTTGGCCCCTTGTCCCCGTAATTTATGTACCCTTGTAGAGTTTGAGGTATGGCTACTCAGATTAGGTCTCCTAGTTGGGTCTTATCCTGGCTAGTTCTAATTAGTCCATTTGTGTGAATCGCTCTCAGAAAACATAGTTGTAAATGCCAATATGTAGTAATACAAAATCCAATTGCGAGATAGAGATCTAAATTTTGGTGACCTAAGATAGAGATAGTAGAGGAATAAACAACGATAGAGCTCCTAGTTTACTTTGATCCATCCCCAAAAACTAGGCTTTGAACGGCCTGGCCTGAGAATCAAGACACCCACATTGCCAACTGGGCGCCCTAAGAAGTTCTCATGGGAGGAATCATATTAAATCCTCTCATGGCCTAATTGGGGATGGACCAGACATACCAAATTGATACTCGTAACCCCGAATCCATAGATTGATTTAGCAGAATCCCCTTTGGGAAATGGGCAGTTGTACATAGATCTATATTTGAAAAATCCTTTATGTTTTGCTTCTCCTCCCTATGAAACTTCATAGGTTTTAATCTATATTTTAATTTGTATAATGTATAAGTAAATAATATGTGTATATATTTAATTATTTTAAATGACATAACATATGAACTATATATATTTATTTATATTAAATCTTTTAACATATGAACTATAATATATTTACATATTTTACCATTATTAAGGTGAAAGAAGTTTATATATCATAAGGGTGTTTATAAAATATTTACTTATTTTTAAAATTATATTAAGTATTATATTTATATTTCTTACCAGTATAGTATGGATGGACTATGAATGTATGTATTTTAACATAATTCCCTAAAATGAAGCATGTTTTGTTGGGAGAAATAAAATGGGAATAATTTCAATATTATGTTTCCCTCGTGGTTTGAATTTTGTACTTTGGTGGGGTGTTTTAGAATAATCTCAGTTGTTATGCATGCTTTAATTGGTAAACATATCCGATATGCTTTAAATGATGACGATGATGAACTAGATGACAATGACAATGATGATGTTTTTGATGATGATGATGATGGAAATGATGATGATGATGATCATCGTCGTCATATTTGTCATTGTCATCATGATTATCACAATAGTCATCATCATCGGCATAATCATCATCCATATCATCATCATCTCCATTGTCCTTGAGATCATCATCATCATCATCATTATTGGAATTTTCATCAGTTATTCATCATTACCTTTGGAATAAGAAATAGCATCTACACAAAATATGTGATTATTGGAAAAGGGACATGCAGGACACACACGATTTATGCATGACAAATAACAACTTAGTTTTTAAGATGATCAACATCACCATTCTCATTATATTCATCATCATTGTCATTGTCATCATCACCATCATCATCATTCATTTCATTGCCATCATAATCATCGGTGATTTCGTCATTACCATTATCCTCCTCCTCCTACTCATCATCATAATTTTCATCATCATTGTCATCATTCTCCTCATTATCAACAACATTATCATCATCATCATAACCATCCTCAATATCATAATCATTATCCTCATTTTCATCTTCAACATCTGGGTGTAAAACTGGATGCAAAAGTGGATAAAAACATGGATGCAAAAAAGGATGCAAACATGGATGCAACAAAACTAGGCGCAAAAGTGGGTGCATAATGGGGTGCAACAAAAATGGATGCAAAAGGTGATGCAAAAGTGGAATAAAAAAATGATGCAATCATGGAAGAAAAACATGATGAAAAAAGTGTCGCAAAAGTGGATACAACCATGGATGTAAAATTGGATACAAAATTGGATGCAAAAGTGAATGTCACAAAAGTAGATGCAAAAGTAGTCGTAACACCTAATGCAAAACCCGATGCAAAAGTGGATGCAAAAATGGATGCATAAAGGGATGCAATAACTGATGTAAAATTGGATGCAAAAAAATATGCAAACGTGGATGCAAAAGTTGAACCAAAAGTGGGTGTAAACGTAAGCACAAAAATGGGTGTGAATTAGGACACGCCAAAAGTGGATGCAATAGTAGATGCAAAAAAAGACGTAAACATGGATGCAAAATGGGAAGCAAAAATGGAAGAAAATGTGGGTGCAAAAGTGGATGCAAAAATGGCTAAAACAAAACGAGATGCAAAACTAGACTCAAAACACGATGTAAACTTTGATGCAAAACTTGGCGCATAGAGGGATGCAAAAAGAGAAGTAGAAGTGGATGTAAAAAATGATGCAAACGTGGATGAAAAAAAGGGCATAAAAGTTGAGGCAAACATGGGCGTAAAAGGGGGCACAACAAGAGTATATGTACAAACTAGGCGCAAAATTAGGTGCAAACTAGGCTCAAAACTTGTCGCAAAACCTGATGCAAAACCTGGCGCATAACTAGGTGCAAAACCTAGTGCAAATTACGCCGCAATTTGCACCATATTTAGAGAAAGGATGCAAAAAATTCCTAAAATAGAACCATCCCGTGAAATTGCGCCATTTTGTCCAAAAATTGAAGAAAAATACACTGAAAGATGGTCTAGGCGCAAAAAAGGATGCAAAAAGAGACGCTAAATCCAGTTTTTGTTGTAGTGCATTCATTAATGTAATAAGGTTTTTATTAGATTTTTAAAGTCCATGGGACTTACCATAGCTCAATCTCATTGTAAACAATGTAAAGTGTAAAGGATAAGCTCCTTACCATTGTGTAAAAACCTTCGTTGATTTATGAAGAAAAGGTTATGTTATAATATAAGGTTTTCAGCATAATTGATGTGAACATGATGTTGACATGGTATACGCCATGGTTTTGAAATATAATATATAGTTTTTTGGTTTGATGTTTAAACCCAAGGTTCAAGCTTGATTGATAATTTCGATGGTAATGATTATGACCCATAATTGTTCTGGCCGTGAGTTATTACGTTGGAAGGGATCGTACCCTGGTTGACATGGAAGTTTTACATGGTTTGTCCTAGTTGTGAGTTGTCAATGAAACAAGACCCTTCAAGATGGCTTGAGAATGAATCTAAGACTTCCATGTGTATGGCATTATGGGAAGTGTTTCAAAGGTTTTTTATTATGTCATTTTTGGTGTTTGAATCCTTCAGTAGTGGTATTTGGTCGTTTGATCTGTAAGTTGCAAGAGTTGAATCTCTGTCTATAAATGGAGATGATGCTAAGGTTTCTGGTGTAACGGTTTTAATGGTATTGTGCTAGTTTTCTTCCCAAGGTGTTCCTAGGATTCCATGGATTTCACAACAGTCTGCAGCATGCTTCTTGTGCATCAATGACCATGCAATCATATTGACCATGCACAATTCCTTTCTAATAGGTAAGAACTTTATGAAACTCATCTCTATAATTTTTGTTTGGTAAAATCATTTGTTTAAGGATTTTACTTATTTTACATGTCATGGGTGTAGGAAGAGGAGGGATAAGAGAGAACTCGGGAGGAGTCGACCCCTGGCCCTCTTTGCAACTCGCCCAAGGTAAAGCTATGAATATTTATGATACTTTATTACAATTTTCCTTTTAGTTATTTATCTAGCTTTGACTAAAGCTTAAACCTTTGTAGGTGGAGGGAGTTGGAAAGGAAGGCGACATGTTCACCTCTTTACAGGCCTGCGTTTTATATTTCCTAGGTAAAACAAAGAGAAACCCTATCACTACTTTCAAATAATATGGTTTGATTCAACTAAAGTATCAACGGTTGCTTACAACTTGTGTGGTTTGACGTAGGTTCTTTATCCTGCGCTTAAGGAGCTGAGATGAAGCTCCATCGCTTCACACAATAAGTTAAAGGGTTCCATTTTTTTGGGTTGAAACCTATGGGGTTATCCTTTAAAGGACAAAGGCCTCACAACCTTCTCTGCTCCCGCATAAGTTTGAAGCATGTTTATATATTTAGATTACATGCCTTTTAGAGTTGTGGGTTCCATCATGGATGGTATTACCACCACATCGCTCATTTTGTAGATTTATATACTTAGGGTTATTTAAATGATGGTGGAGGCCATTGTTGATGGTGTTACAACCACACATTGTATATGTTTTTTTTTTAATATTTACTGCATAATGGAAATGACCCTTAGGATATTTGCTGCAAAAATACTCTGTGGTTATTCCTTTTCTTACAGGATTCCATCCTTCGGTGGTCTTACATCCATGCATGTGTTTTAATAAGAAAATTTTTATGAATTAAATCTTAGCTCCCCGAATGGTAATAATAATGATATTAGTATTATTATTGTTAACTTGTAAGAGGGTTTAAAAAATGGTTTATGTAGCTATGTTTATCTACTGTGTATTGTGTTTATTCTATTTATAATGGCAACCAATAATATGGACTTACAACCATAATATTTAAAATTGATATGACCCATTAGGTCTGACGATTTCTATGGAGTAGATAAATTATAAAATCGTGGTTTAAGAAATAGTATGCATGCTTGCGATTAATTTGTATTTGATTAATATTTTCTGACTGTATTAATAGTTCAGCGGCCGTTGTAATGGACTTACAACTGGCCTTTGGAATTGACATACTTGCATATGCGTTTTGTTTGGCTTCTAGATCTATGATCTGGTTATGACTGTTAGTGGAGATCCATAAAGGATTGTTTAGATATTTTAAATATTATACATATTTGTCTTATAGATGATTATTGGTATAATATCTATACTGTATATGGTTAATTACTAACATAACATTATCCTATAGATGATTTGTTTGTATGATATATGTACCATATGTATATATATGTAACTTTATGAATGTATATGGATACAATTCTAGGATTGTTAATTAACTAGAAAGTAAATCAAATTGTTAATTCATAATCATTTAATCTTGATTATATTATGTGATTTTAATAAATAAAAGAGATTGTTATCTCAATATTCCCTAATTTGGAGTTATCCAGATTTATACTATTAAACATGGGGAGACTTTTTTATCCTAAGATACTAACAGGATTAACTTTCATACTTGGAAATCAATGAAAAGGAAAAAAGTAGAGATATTATTAAAAACAAAATCTGGTAATATAGGAAAGGTTAGTGTACAAAAACAATATGTAGTTTGCTAACGTAATCGGAATGAATATTTATTTCTAACAATTCTACATTTTAATTAGATACATTCTAGATCCTTAATATATACAGACGCATGAGTCAATTCCGTTAAAAATAAATATCTGCGAGTCTTGATTAACATAGAAATCTAACTGTAACTAATTTTAACAGATAAGAATAGGAGAAGAAACTTGGCACCACTATTGGGAAAAAAAGAGATAGAGTAGTCGTTCCTCCCAGCCAGATCCTAGAGCAGCCAAGTGACTTTCTTGAGAACCCACGAGCTTTTTTGTTGAACCACAAGAGAAAAAGCCACTTAATGCACTATCTCTTGCATTATCAGATTCAATCCTCATCCAATGCTAGCCTCCTTCTTGCTAATGGACATACTATTATATAGTATTTTTCCTAGTACTTGGTCATTTTTTAGCCTCTTTATCTTTAGCACTCAACTAGGAGTTGTGACCTAATTCTTATGGATAATGCCTCCTGCATCTTGAGTTCTCACTCAGTAGCTTCAACGACTTGGATTTTCCACTTGTGGGTGAGAAAAAACTCATCAACAAATATTCCATTCATGTCCCCTTCAGTATCTTTTATTAATAAAGAATAACTCATTACAACTGTTTTATTTTTTACTTTCTGTTAGAAATATTTAAAATTAATAAATAAAATAGTTCATAATATTTTTTATTATTATTAATTTCAGGTTCCTTACAAGAGGGTCCCATCCCTTTTTTTTTGACAATCATGAGAGATGAGTGTATGGGTGGGGAAAACTATGGAGGGTGTATCTACACCTTTGGGTAGTGGCATGTGTTTGAGTATAATAATTTGGGATTTTCCCTTTGTTGAATGATACCTCGACAACTTGGGGTGGTCTCTAATAATTGAAGAATAGGTTTGATAGAATGTCTATGGTTGGTTGGGAGGATGCATGATAATTACGTTATACGGGTATGTGTAAGAAGATGAGGGACCATTTAGATGAAATCCTAATGTTAGGAAACATGGTTATGATAGATAAAAAATATAACACGCTCACGTTATGTAATATTTGTTTTGGTTAATACTTTGCATGACATGTCATATGCCATGTAGGTTAGGGTAAGAAAAACATGCACCCATTTTATAGATACAAAAAAAACACGTTATGGAGAAGCAAAAATAATATTTTAGCATGTGCTTTGGAGAAGAAAAATACGCACAAGTTATGGATAAGAAAAACACACATGCATTATGGAGAAGCAAAACATACACACATTATAGAGAACCACAAAAAATGGGTTTTGTGCATGGCTAGGGAAATGAATAAAACAACAATTCACATAATCAAGGCATAGGCCCTATCGTAATATTTTAGCATCATCAAGAAAAACACCTCAAACGTCCATACCTAACCTCCCATGAGCATAAATTTTATTTGTGTTGTAATATGGACACCATTAGGAAGATTTAAGAACGAATTATTGGTCATAGTCCCTTGACCATGCTTGGAGGAGGAAATTCAAGACCTATTCCCTAGAGGTAGTTTTAAAGGATTGAGGTCCATGAACAAGACATTGAACCTGCACATAGGGCCTCTGTATATGATATTTTTCATTTAAGAGAGAATACATAGTGCATTAGAATCTTTAATCACTAGGAACATATCCGTAGATATGGTTGAGGGAGTAAAACTAGTCCTTATTCCCTAAAGGAATTTTATAGACATATAGGGCCAAGAAAAACACCTCGAACAAACACACATGATCTATTAAAGGTATACTCAACCTTTAAGTTGGGATATGGCCATGATTGGGAGTTTTTTAGCCTTAGATATGGAGGATAAGGTATTAATAATGGTTGGTAGAAAAAGCTTTATTTTAAGGTTGTAAACTAGCTTTTAGGGCTCAAGGTCCATGAACGACTCCTTGAATCAACATAGATGACCTCTCAAGTTGATATTTTTCTTTTGAATGGGGATATCAGAACCATGAGCGGCTTTTAAATACTATTTATGTGTCTTGAGAACTTAGACATAATAAGAGGAGGAAACCTAGGCCTTATCCCTTAGAAGATGCTTCTGGGGATCTAGAGCCAAGAATGACGTGTTGAACAATTTCAAGATACCATTCCATTGTATCATTTAGCTTGAAATGGGGATATTATTTCCATTAGAACATTTTTAGTACTAAGTACATATATTAGGCCCCTTGACATGGGTGGGGGGAAACACTTGATCCTACCTTAAAGGAAGTTGTTAACCATTTAGGGCCAAAATTGATGCCTCCAACCAGCACACATGATGTTGAAAGTGAATCCTTTGAATCTTAATGGGGATATGCATGTCATGATCATCTGTTGAGAAATACATATGCATATCAAGTCCATAGACATGTTCAAGGGAGGAAAATATGGCCTTAATCCCTAACTAAAGCTTCTAGGCATCTAAGGCTAGGAAAGATGCCTTAAAAAATCACACAGGACATGGGACATATGAGACATGATTGAGGGAATATGATATTTCCTTAGGCCATAAAGGAATATTTGAGGCATCCATGATAATGAACAATTCCTTGAAGCATCACACATGACCAAGTCAAGGTATGCTTGGTCTCCAAGAAAATATTCACATGCCTTTAAGAATTTTTGAGCATTACGTATGTGTATTAAGGCCTCAACATGGCTAAGGGAGGAAATCCAAGACTTGATCCCTAAAGAATATTTTTGGAATCTATGGTTAGGCATGTCCCTTACTCACTAATTTTAAAACATGAATTGAAGGCCCCAACAAGAATTCAAATTACCTAAATAGTAAATGAAAAGATTGCAAACTGTCGCATAGATTTCTATAGGTTATACATAGTAGAGCCGAGAGGATTTTATTTCAAAACAAATAGCTACATCGCTTAAACTAATCTAAATATATGGAGTAGATCTGAAATATTTTTCATCCAAACCCAGATATCTAGATCACAGATTGAGATTGGAATGATCACAACAATAAAATGTTTGCAAATAATACATAAATGTCCAACACATATCTAATTATTAAATTAAAATAACAAACAATTACACGAATGATGTGGAATGGGTAACCATACCCGTTATAAACTAAATCAAGTTTAGAATTGTTATAAATAGATCATTACATAACAACTCACAGATCCATAACATAAATACATGCAACCAGATCCGAATACTAAATTAATTAACAAATGGATCAAATAAATTACAGAGTAAAATAATATTAATGTTTAAACTACGAATACAATCCCTAATCAAGAGTATAACATCCCGATATATAGGGATTTGTCCAAAAAATTATTCTAACAATTGAATCACCAAAGGGTATCAATCTTTCAAATTCCATCAAACAAGATAAAATATGATAAACAATGCACTGATGTAATCCCATTAAATGTGGCATGCACAATTAAGGAACCACCAACATGTACATTCGAATGGATGGTTTAATGAAGCATAAACAGAGAGGATGCAAATCCTTTTTCTTCTACAAGTTTGTACATACCCATAAGGTCCTAATAAAATCAATTCAAACTTATCTTCGTAGTAATGGAGAAATACTTATCCTTAAGTGGTCTGCAAACCTAGTGGGAAACCATTGTAACACACTTCTAAAATAAGACTTAGCATTGGTTTTCGACTAATCCATTGATGTCGACCAAGCATGACCACACTGGAGAACACATGCATATCAATAAACTAAGAAATGATAGTCACATTCTAAGTAATGATTGTTTCTTTTTATTAAATTTAAACAGAGTAGGAGTATTTTCCTCACCTTTGGCAATGAAGTAATAGGACTAAGAGGAGGTGACCCTGTCACGACTCTCATCGGAAAACATACAACCTACATTCCATTTTACATACAATCAAAATTTATTAATGTTGAAATATGTAACTATTTACTGTAGAAACAATTTAGTAATAGGTTAAATATCCTCACCTAACCCAATGAATATTAAAGTATTGTAACTTCGGAAGATATTCCATATGTATTGATTGTGTTCCTCCTTCAGGAGATGAGTTACGTCTTGTAAGAGTCATTGAAAGAATCAATGTAAACCTCTGATTGTAAGTCGGGTCAATAGTACCCAAGTGTCAATATAATAAATATTATTTTTTGTGTCTTGCTAGAAAATTCAGCCCAGTCAGTTAGACAAGTTGGCCCTATTAGGTTATAGGTCAATTCAACTGAAGAATATAAATAGGGAGGCACTCCCTTTCATTTACACACATATTAAACTCAAGTATTGTGCTGGAGAGAGAGAGGAAGAGTCTACTGTGGAAGATGAGAAACTATTCTTGTTGCTATTTTTTTAAACTGTACTTGGTTGAATTCTATACTGAGGAAGTTTTGCAGATTTTTCTCCATTATGGTTTCCCCAAGAAAAATATTTGCGTTCTCTTGTGTTGTTGTACTTTTCTTTCTTTCAGTGATCCTTTTCTTATGGTTATGATTGTTAACACCCAAAAATGGTTAACTACCTCATCTATCTCACTACATGGCTCATTTGTCTATTTGCCTACCATATTTCCCTGAAAATCCCACTAAAAAGCCTTCAAAAGGCCTAAAATGCCTCCAAAAGGCCATAAAACCATCTAAAAAGCCTCCAAAAGGCCTAAAATGCCTCCAAAAGGCCCAAAAACCCCTTTTTCCTCCAAAAATATCCAAACTTCCTCTAAAAATAGCAAAAATCCCTAAAAGGGAAGAAAAAATATAAAATAATGAGGAAAAGGAGGAAAAAACCCTAAACAAGCTGCCCTAAACCACATGGTTTCCAAAACCATGGGAAAGCACTCCACCACTAAAAAAATATAAATAAGTAGTGGAGACCCCTCATTTCACATCCACAATCATAAGCATCCTGCCTCTGCCGAAATTATTCTTGAAA
>LPNX011045467.1:11821-35329 GCA_001517045.1 Pseudotsuga menziesii | reverse complement strand
CTCTCAAGATTTCCTCCTCTACATCTCAGCATCCGAATATGCTGTATCAGGAGTCTTGGTCCAAGAAGATGCATCGCGACAAGAACATGTCATTTACTACGTTAGTCCGACCGTTATCCAACCCCCAAAATGGGTTGTATCTTAAACGTTTCTACCCATAACCGAAACCGCGACCTCATTGGTCCGTATTTGCACAGTTTGCTCTCTTTTTGTTTTTCATCGTTTTTTATCATAATCTCACATTCATCGCATTTTTGCATCCCCACAAATGGATCCTCTTCCACCTTGTTACATCGGCTTCGCTAATGGTACAAAAACCCCCCCGGGACCCACAACCCTCCCCCCAACCCAAAAAGAAAACAGGTATGAGTTCAAAGGAATACCTGGCTCTCCTGAATCTCAAAACCGCCGGTCAGATCGTCCAGAAATCCCATGTAAGATCTGGTACACTCCGATCGTGTGCGAAATGGGAATAGTACAAATGACGTGTCATATTGGGCCCACTTCCTATTTATAGCCCGTTGACCCTTTCCTTGTTTGACCATTTTGAACCCATACGGAGTCCGTTTTCCGAACCGTTTCCACCATTGGAACCAGCATGACGAGACCTCCACAATGGTCACCTCGTTGCATCTTTTTGACTACATCATTTTTTACCCATTTTTTAGACCCTCATAGTCGCCTCGGCTATGCGCGCCACAACGGCCGCAGTATGATCGTTCCACACTTTTTACATGAGCCATTCACTCCTGTCATACTGCAAAGGTCTCGTTATTTTGCCACCATCCATCCACCCTATAAGGAGATCCACCAATGTTCCCCCCCCTCCCTCAGCTCTGATCATCATAAATGTCCCCTAATTGAACACTTCCTCCTTGCCTGACCCTTCCATCAATACAAAGTCTTCTTATTTGCTTTCAGACTCCTTAAATATGAAAGCAACCACGAGCATTAATTGTCATGGGCTCGCAAAATCCACATGACAGTGCCATTTCATTCTTTCAGAGTCTTCTTATTTGCTTTCAGACTCCTTAAACATGAAAGCAACCACGAGCATGAACTGTCATGGGCTCGCAAAATCCACATGACAGTGCCATTTCATTCTTTCAGATTCTTTTTATTTGCTTTCAGACTCCTTAAACATGAAAGCAATAACGAGCATGAACTGTCATGGGCTCGCAAAATACACATGACAGTGCCATTTCATTCTTTCAGAGTCTTCTTATTTGCTTTCAGACTCCCTAAAATTGAAAGCAACCATGAGCATGAACTGTCCTGGGCTCGTAAAATCCACCGGACAGTACCATTTCATATCCACACTCCTTCAAGGTCCCTAACCCATGAAGCACTTTCCCCGCGCCTTTTGGTGCTCTGATCGATCATCTCGGCAGCACCCCCAATCAGGTCGCCTTTGTTCAGAGTATTCTGCAGTCTCCTACCATTCTGACCACAGCTTGAGTCTCCCTCAGCCCATTCACCCTCAGATGCTATACCGATATGATTCCTTACCCCCAGTCAGTTTCATATGCTGCTCGATCATCCCCGCCATCATACTCTGAACAAAGGAAGTTTGAGTCCACCTACTCTACTTGCCCAGTTATTCCCCCCAGTTTCTCACTCCTGACATCAGCACTATCACCTTTTCAGTTTTGCACCTCGCGCTCCTGTCAAGGAAACATCATTGCCTTGATAGTTGCAGGTCTCCCTCTGTTGACGACAACCCCTCTATTCCAGAGGATAGACCCAGAGGCCCCTGCGCCTTGGACCCATCACCATCTGTGGTGAGTGCCTATGGACCATTTTGAGAGGAGTCATCATTGCCTCTCCGAATGGTTGTTTCTCACATGCTCGACTTCAGTACCTTATTCGCATCGTTGGGAATCGCGCAGGATATATGTCCTTTCCATTTTGTGTCGAAGACCCCGGATTTCCCCCGACTCTAGCACATTGGTGAGTCACTTTGGAATGACCAGTTATATGTTCCCGCGGATGTCCGGGCTGCGTTGGCGATTGTATTCGGAAGCCATCCAGTTCTATGCTTCTTTGAGTACCCAGTTCAGTTCCAGATCAGTGTACCATTCCGAGTGTGACCCTTCTCACTCTGATCCAGCAGCGTATCAGTTCCTTCAGAACCCCATTCAGTAGAACTGCTTCCATTCCAGTGTATCAGTTTGTCAGCTCAGACATGATCAGCTCAGCAGTATGATCCAGATTTGTGTCCCTTCCGGACCCTCCTGATATGCACAGTGCTTATCTACTACAGGTCCTTCATTTTCGGGCCTCACACAGTTATATTTATGTATCTTGATACGAGCATGGGAATGCCCGCCTCGTCCATATATTGAGATTTCTTCCTCATTCAGTATTTGAGGCCATGTATATGTCAGGTCCCCATATTTTGGACCCCATTGTTATTCTTATGTTATATTCTGATACGAGAATGGGAATGCCCGCCTCGTCCATCTTCTTAGATGATCCCTCATCCATTATTGAGGTTATGTACTTTTCAGTCCTTGCAGGTGGTTCGAGATCGGTGTCCCGGACTTCAGTTGCTTCCTTCTCTTCTCCACACCCCAACACAAACCAAATATGACTCATGATGTCCATCGGCCATACGATGAGCTCCTGCCCTCGCACATCAGGGGGCAATCTGTTAACACCCAAAAATGGTTAACTACCTCATCTATCTCACTACATGGCTCATTTATCTATTTGCCTACCATATTTCCCTGAAAATCCCACTAAAAAGCCTTCAAAAGGCCTAAAATGCCTCCAAAAGGCCATAAAACCATCTAAAAAGCCTCCAAAAGGCCTAAAATGCCTCCAAAAGGCCCAAAAACCCCTTTTTCCTCCAAAAATATCCAAACTTCCTCTAAAAATAGCAAAAATCCCTAAAAGGGAAGAAAAAATATAAAATAATGAGGAAAAGGAGGAAAAAACCCTAAACAAGCTGCCCTAAACCACATGGTTTCCAAAACCATGGGCAAGCACTCCACCACTAAAAAACTATAAATAAGTGGTGGAGACCCCTCATTTCACATCCACAATCATAAGCATCCTGCCTCTGCCGAAATTATTCTCGAAACCTTAGCTTACCATCAAGCTATTTTCACCATTGAGAACCTTTTTGGCCCATTTTCCACCACCGGAGAAGGAAAAAGAAGCAGCTTGGAGCTCGGAGCCACCGACATCGGATCAGCGCAACGGACTCCACCAACCTCCTCATTGGAGGTAATATTAATCAAAAAATTACCATTATACATTGCTTTACTGTTCTTGCTTCACGTTGTTTACTTTTTACTGCTTTAGCTTAGTTTCATTTCAGTCTCTTTTCATTTACATTATTGAACTGCTACTAAGGATTCCAGATTCCTTAGTAGGTGCTCATCAGCACAAGCTAGGGTGAAAACCCTAGCTACAATGATAGTATGATGCTAAATGTTTTAGATCTTGCATAACCATTAAAAATATAACATGGTATCAAAGCTACCATGAAATAAGTCTTTGTACAGCCAAAACACTGCTACAACTACAATTACTAAGGATTAGGGTTTCATGCTTGAAAACCCTAGAAGACAAACAACTAGTCATGTTGGGACTTTCTCTATAACTAGATATTGGAGAAGGATCTAGAGCTGAAACTTTGACAGGCCAATGATAAACAATTTGTACTATGTTTAAACATTTAATCCTTAGATGCACTATAATATAGGATATATGATTCCTCTAACTCAGGGTTCCAACCCCTCCCAGAATCCAGCCTTAAACATGTGACCTAGGGAGAATAGCTATATCTTGGGATAGGAATGTCGAAATTAAATTTCGTAATATGTTGTAGATAGGTAACATACTTTATTTTGTGTGGTAAAATTTTCATACTGTGAAGGTGAAATAGTGACACATGGAAGTCCGTATAAGTTCTCTATGCTGAAAAGTCTTTAAATACATCATCTTGGGAAACTTCACATAAGTCCCACCTAGTGAATCTAATTCTTGTCTAAACTATGGGGTTGGAAATAAGACAAACCAGGATACCTCAAGATGAATTTTCAGACCTTGAGGAGCATAAAATTCATAGCTATAGTAGAAACAAGATCAGTCAATTCTGTAGAAGCAACTGGAAAAAAAATAGGGCTTCCTGTTTCAGGCTCTTCCCTCCACCTATTAATTAAGGAGGACCATAAAAATAGACATAGTAGGGATCACCTTTCTATGCAAGAAGCTTCTCATTTTATGTACTTTCAATTTCACCTAACACTACTGTCGGAGAAAACCAGGGCATCAAATATTTTGCAGTTCTGTCCACGGTTTTGGGAAAATAAGTATGCTTCTCAGCTCGTCTTTAGGAGGTGCATCTTTTTGTATAAATAGATATGAAAGATACCTAATTTGAAAAATTAGGTTTTCTCTATAAAACCCTAGTTCCACCAAAATTATCCTTCCAAAAGATCCATTAAGCAAGCACCAAGTTGAAGCAATCTCACTGGTGAATTATATCCTCATTATTTCCATTTGAGGTTCTCATTTTTATCATGATGGAAAACAATACTAAGCTTGAGGACAATCTTGAAAGATTTTAGAAATTATAAGCATGGAATTATAGAGTGCTTCTCATACTTAAATAAGCATGACACGAACAACTATATCAAAGAAGAAGCTACATATCTAGTCAGAAATAAAGTTGAAGCAAAGCAAAATAAGGACCTAGTCAAAACAAAGATGAGTATTTCTGTCTCCATTGAATCTCACATGTATCATCCTTGAAGACTCCCAAGGATATGTTCGATGTAATGAATAACATTTACAAAGATGACAATCAGAACTAAACTCAAGGATGTGAAGTTGCAATGTCAAAATCATTCAATGTTACTTCACAAGAAAATCTCATCTCAAGGAGCAACTAGAAGTCGTTGAAGACATTTTCAAAGAAATAAAAGCATAAATTACAATTTTGAATTGTCTTCCAAGTTCGTTAAAGTTAGTTGTTCTAGTAGAAATATCACAAATGGAGTAATGCAGGTAAGAATAATATTGATTGATTGAAAAAAGAAGAAGATATGACAATCAATCCCTAACAACTCATGCCCAATGGATAAATAACAAGAAGGAAGAAGGACATCTCAAAAATCAATAGTTCAGTTATGATGAGATAGAACACTTTGCGAAAGAATGTCCCAAGAAGGAAGAATGGAACGATGATATGATTTAGAAGTACCATTCGATCATACAGAATGATGTTTGGATATGAGTTCAAAACATGAAGGGAAGTTTTATGAAGTCTTCCAAGTAGATATACAAGATCAAGTATACCATAGATCAAATTATAAAAGGATATGAAGCAGGGTTTGTCGTTTCTATAAAAAAGATAGAGTTTATTATAAAAAGAAACTTCTGTAGGGGCTAGAAAAACCTCTTCAACAGTAGATATTACACTAGATAGTTGAAGTATAAGAATAGATCGAGCAACCTATATGGTTTGATACTCTCTAGAGAGAACCATATATGCACAGAAGGATTTGTACAAGCTGAGTAGGCACCCATGGAATAGAACATACAATTACACGAGGAGCTTGAGGATAAAAAAAAATGATCTAGATCCCAACCTTTACTACAAGGTTGAATATAGAATCCTATAAAGGACGAGAAGCTCATAGATGGGTGGAAGAGAAAACTTGCAACAAAGTTCAATGTAATATCCTGAATTTCGGACCTAACATTTATAGGCACGTGCCTATTGATTATGATTATTATCTTGATTTTTTATTTTATATTGGGTCAAATACCCCACTGCATATGAACACGATGATTTATTTTGTATATTGTGCGTAAGACAATTATTGTTGATATATGTATATTCTTGTTTATCTTGGGCGTGGACCCTGAAGCACAGGATTGATGAGATGTTTTGTGTTGAATGAGGAGCCTTGGAACACTTGAGTGATTGATGAATTTTGTTGAGCGAGAAGTTCTAGAGCACATGAGTACTTACCTTTGTGTTGAACGAGAAGCTATAGAACACATGAAAATATAATTGGATGTGTTGGGCATAAGCCCTAGAGCCTTCCATGTTGATGCTGAGCATAAGATCTGGAGCATCGGATCCTTGGCCATTGTATCCCTAGGTGTATAGTACAAGTACATCCTAGCATTTAGTGTTGAGTGAAAGCTATGCAATTGCACTATGTTTGTAACTCCCTGCTATAGGAGTTGAGTATGAGATCTAGTAATATATAGGGGTTACTGAAAAGAATTTAATAACTTCTGAGTGAAAACGACTCAAGAAAAATATTGACCTCATCATACTTATTTATAAGTGATTAAATGAAATTTCGATTTTTTGTATTCTCACCAAAGTACTAAAGAGATACTACATTATATGAGTGAAATCCAACATGCAAGGATGTTTAGAGTTTCCTAGCCTAGTAGACCTAAGCCACCTATCTACTTGACCTTAATGAAGAAGTGTCATTTAGTCGAGGGATCATGGTATATCATGCCTGGAGAAAAATGTTAACAAGTGTTATAATACTATTTATTTTATACATAGTATGTATAAAGAATTAATTATGATTAAATATATAATTAAATAAAAGAAAGAAGAGAAGATCCGTAAATTATTATTTATTATTAAAGGATTTATAAATAGTATAATACCTATAAAAGTTTAACTAGGAACTAGTTAAAAGTTCCTAGGTTAAGTATTGAAAATTACCCCAGTAATTAAAAAGGGTTAAAGGTTTCTTGATTTAATTGTCCCTTTGAATAAAAAGTCTTTCTATAAAGACAAAAGCCAAGCAAAGGCTTCCGGTTATGATTTTTTTATTTTGGAGAATTATTATTTTGCGTGTTTTTTCTCTCAAGTGTTTTACTGGAGAACTTTCTCCTATAAGGAAAAGAGGATTGATTTAGAACTGAATACCAATTAGGAAACCCTACCTTAGGAGATCTAAGCTACTTTCATGCTGGATTTTAGCTCGAGGGGATCCATATTAGAATCAGGAAAGGTATCGGGTCATGGTTGGGAGGAACATGGTAGTTCCCAAGTGATTTGGTCATCAAAATCAAAGGTTAGATATATCTTAAATTGATAATGCTAGTTATTTAAAAAGTGTGCAGGTTCAACAATTAAAGGAGCTTCAGGAAGATAAATTACAGGTATGAGTTCTTAGTATGTCAAGCTCATTTATAGGGTAAATGTTGGTTTCTTTATATAAATTCTTTTTATATATTATTAACCCTGTAAATGATGGTTCTGTCCATATCTCCTAGGGTTACATTTCTTAAAATATAAAACCTAAAATATCTATGCTATCTTCTATATTATATGATGGATATGTTAGATGAATGTTTTCGAATGTATTTACTAACCCTAGTGTTTGTGTTCTCTACGATACTCCCTTGGGTTGTAAATGTTATCATAGGTTGTATATAGCTAGGACTTGCATCTCTAAAGTTTGTTTCTGTATTCATTCAATACTCATAAATTATTAATGTAAACTAGGTAAATCCATACCTGCTATTTATTGCTCATCTATTCTTTATAACACATTTGACATATTACATTTTTTAGTAGAGACAGGTTCAGATTATAGTAGATTTAGTCATAAGAGTAATATTAAGAGAAAGAAATATACTAAATAGATACCTTAGGATATATATATATATATATATATATATATATATATATATATATATAAGGTCATCAGGTATAAACATTTATGAAAGCCATCTAAGACCTTTCAAGGTCTGTATCCATATTACAAATTTACATTAAAAATACTCCACATAAATGAAACAACATTATAAATAATCAAAGGAGGCATCGTGACCATTAATGTGGTCGTTTACAATTATTTGATCATAAGTCATATAAAAGAATCCACGGTTCCAACTTTTCCATCTAGACATAACCATAAACAAAATTACATAACCCAACAAACATTGCCATAACTAAATTAAAATAATACATTATACACGGTAATCATATCATAGTAAAACCACATCAAAATCATATTATAAATCCATGTATTGCAATGGGAACATGAATTGAATCCTATGGGGAGGCAAGCCCAATTTTCTTTTACCTATTAAAATACCATTTATTACATTACATTAAAACCCTGCTTGCCAACAGAGGTCGTGACATCGATTCCCATGGATGTCCAGACCCACGGCAAAGCCATAGTAAAAACCCATAAGTATTATAAGTACAAAACAACAATCCAAATCCTATAACCATCCTTACACAGGCCACACTATACATCAAATCGTATGCAGGCTGTGATTTATAAAATACATCAAATATACTATAAATACACATAGTCCATTTACCAATTAAATACAATGAATGCCATTGAGAGTCTTAAACCATGGCCTCTACAAAACCAACGAATGCACAACAGTCACATAATTCACGTCCTCGGCCAAGTTTTAAATTTAATACACAGTCCTGTGGGAAGGATCATGTCATTCACGGCATGGACTATACCCACACCGTCCATATATTTACATTACAAACTAAGTAACTTTGTATTACACAGAACCTTCAAGCCGATGAATGCCCATATAATCCACCATAACAATAGAATAACATAGCAAAATCGTGCTATGCACATCATAGGTTAAACCATGGTAAATCAAATAAGAAAAACAATATGCATCCATTTACACAGTGCTTGCCAAATAAAATACACAATCGTCATAATAAAGATCATAAACAACTTTACACAGGCATGCCAATGGGATAACACACCATTGCATCCAATGGTGTAGCCCATGGCTAAAAAACCCAACTAAAAACATGATTTGGTTAAACCAAGAACCAAATGTGATAAGAATCCCAAACATTCCTCTCTTCGCTGCTAAACAGCCACCAATTAAAATTACCAACCCAAATTTATACACAGAACCAGAGGGAGTGTGACTTCACTCCATGGCCAAAGCCATCAAGATAATATTCAAAACACAAGTCTATAATCATATTCCTGAAGGCAAATTCTACAAACCCCACATCAAAACACATAGCATAAAACCCCAAACCAAGCAACGATGCGTAGTCTCCCCAAGAGGGCCGAAAGGTAGCAAGTAAAAACTCGCTCATAGGCTTACCGTGGCCACGAGTGCAAATGTTTGGATCCCATAGAAGTAAAGCCACTCTACTCCTCATTCCCTTTCGGCACCTACAAAATACAAGTAAAACCAGGGATGAGAAGTATGGCCACAATAACAAGCAATAAAACAAACATATGTGTAGGCGTATAGACCCAACGAGGACAAACCTCACAGTCTGGAGTTCTCCTCCATGTTCCTCCCCATGTACAGATCCAAAATAAAAAACCCCAAATGACAAACAATACACAAAGATCATGAGCCAATCCTAAGGAAAGGTTTTCATGATTCTCTAAACACATTGAATGCACTAGCTAGAAACCATTAAACCCATGCAAAACCCACTCTCTATAGTTTATGTTTCATTGCATTACAAACGTATGAGAACCTCCCACATGCAAGCTTAAGCCCTGCTATCAGATGGTTTCTACCATATGTTATGTCGACACCCCAACTCTCTCACATCGTTAATATAATTACAAGGTTTGCATTATGGTATGAGTTCGATAATACATGGTCCATAGGATGCGCTAGTCCAACACAAGAAGCCAAGATTAAGTATATAGATAATGTTTAGACCATAGGTTTAGAGCTTAGGGTTTTAATCCCTTAGTATCAAAGTATTTATGCTTAAGAACCATGGCATACCAAGTATGCCATGGTAACATATTTGACTATAAGAAGACCCTAAGACCTGCTAATAAAAGGACATAAGAGATGTTAATAAGTATAGTGGAAATATACATAGAACTTAAAAATGTATTAGTGACATATGTAATAATGAATATACACCTTAATAACGAATATTTAGCGTACTGGAAATTTATCTCTAATAGCTAAATTGACGATAACAACACTTACCAAGTTATAAAACCAAGTCGATAAGAAATGTAACAACTAGCAGGAGTTCCTCTAGGATTAAGGCTGTCAACACAATTTACACCAGATCCCATCGCAAAAGTGATGAGCTACATATAAATAAAAGAGGTGCCTTAGTTCGATTGAAATAAGTAAGCCTACGTAACAAAGTAATACTTTACCTCTCAAACCGTCATGGGAGAACAAGTCCTGCCACTCCGCCCACTTTGTTTCCACAAACAAAGTTAAGTTAGGACTCGATAATTAACAAGTGCGGCAATGCAGAAGGGACGAAGCACATAAATCCAATGACAACACATAAGTGACAAAAGTGTAAACATATCACGTAAACAACAATACACCATCATGTGTAAAATACATTAAGAGTAACGACTGAAATATAAACGAAAGAACCTATGAATAGATTACGAATAAACAGAGATACATAGAGTGTACGGTGGAGTAAATAATGTTCCATCTAGGTAGTTTTTACTAGCCTATAAATTTTTTTATTTTTATTTTCGATTTTTGGGGAAATTACAAGTGGTATCAGAGCCCAATTTCAATGCTAAGAGACCTATGGGTGCACCAAGCATTCATGCATAGAGAAATAAAGTATATTAATTAAATAGGTTACTAACATAAAATTTTCTGTGTACAAGAAATTTTTACAGCACTGTTCAACTTATGAATACTGAGGAAGAGAACAGTCGTCAAGGGAAGATGACCACCCCCACTTCGGAAGCGGAGCTGGTGGTAGAGATAAACACTAATGTTTTGGAAAATTTACACAGTCTTCAAGGTAAATTGAAAAGTTTCAGAGAAGATAGCCTGAACGAAAGGAGGGAACAACAACCTATAAATGAAGCCTTAATAAGAAATATGATGGGAGGAATCCCGCAAGGAAAACCTACTCCATCCACAAACAGTTCCAAAAGAGAACCTTACCCGAAATAGGCCAGTATCCCAAGAAAAGAGGAAAAAGAATGTACCCCTGAAGTAACTAAAGAATACCATCAAAGTCTTTTTAGTGGTGACTCACTTTCTCCACAGAGAAAGAAGCAAAAGAGTAATGACAGTCTTCAGGGCGAGTTCTGAAGAATAAGAACCCCGGCCTATGAAGGTGAAGTAAACATGGGGGAATAGGATGAAGAGTGGCTTCTGTGCATAAGTACTTTCAGGTTCATATCTATTCAAGTGAGATGAAGGCTCGACTTTCCATATATAACTTGAATGGCAAAGAAGAAATATGGTAGAGATATTTAAAACACACCAAGAAAAATGAGCTGCAATAAATACGCTGGGATACTTTATGAAAAATTTTCCAAGAAAAATATAAGTTGGAAATATTATTTGACCAGAAAGTGAAGGATTTTCATGAACTATGCATGGAATCCATGACTATGGATGTGTTTATTAATAGATTTCTAGATCTATTGCATTATGTACCATACATCAAGGAAGAAAAGGTAAAGATACAAAAATTCCTAGGATGTATTCCTCCCAGTTTTCGGGACATGATTGAATTTGACATGCCTAATACTTTGGATACCATGTTGCACAAAGCTAGGCTCTGTTATGAGTATAGACAACTGAGTTAGGAAAACCTGAACCGAAATTGAGACAAGTCTAAGAACTTCTTGGATAACCACAAACCTGGATCCAACCCATAGCCATACAAAAATTAGAATAACAGCTTTCAAGCAAAGAGGAATTTTAATAAACCCGGTACAAAGCCTTATGTACCAACTTCTAATGTTAAAAAACTAGTAGTAGTGGAGCCAATGCTACCCTGCTACAAATCAAGTGTTGGAAATGCAACAGGCCTCATTATGCCCATGATTGTAAGAACAAGACCGGTGGGGTTTTACACAACTTATAAGAGGAACCAACCATAGAGGAAATAGTTGGAACACCCCGGATCTATGCAACATTAGATGGTTGACATGTAGATCATCAAGCTATGATGGTCGAGATAGAAGGTAAGATCTTGAACACTTCTGTTTCAATACTTATTGATCCTGGTGCTTGCTGGAGCAATGTTGCACCTAAAATTATTGATATATGCAAACTAGGAAAATTAAAGCATGATAAACCTTGGCTAGTTTAGTTAGCCACATGTATGAAATGGAAGGTTTCATAAATTGTTAAAGAATGTGAGGTAAACCTGAATGGTTTTCTTATGAAAGTAAACCTAAACATCCTACCTGTAGGATCGTACAATGTACTTATCGGCATGGACTAGCTGGAACAACACCATTTCATACTCGATTGTTTTCAAAAGTATATCTTGTGTACTAATAGCCTATGGAACCAAGAAAAGGTTTAGGGAATTCCAAAGAAAGTTTCTGTAAGACAAATATCTGCCTTACAAGCAAAGAAATGAGTGAGGAAAGGCTGTGACTTGTTTGCAGTAAACATCCAAGACATAGAGTCTGATAGGGAACAACGCATAGAAGACTTCCCTGTTCTTGAAGAATTCAAGGATGTGTTTCCTGAGGAAATCCCCAGACTAATTTTGAAATGATACCTAGACTTTTGCATTGAATTAACGTCGGGATCAGTTCTGACCTCCAAAGCTCCTTACCGCATGAGTGCACCTAAGTTGGTGGAACTCAAACTGTAGTTGTAGGAGTTTATAGAGAAAGGGTATATCAGACTGAGTGTGTCCCCTTGGGGAGCACTAATATTGTTCGTAAAGAATAAAAATGGTACAATGCAGATGTGCATTGATTATCATCAGTAGAACAAAATGACTATAATGAACCGTTACCCACTCCCCCAGATCGATGACTTGTTCAATCAGGTAGGAGAAGCCATAATATTTTCAAAGATTGAATCATGATTTGGATACCATCAAGTATGGATTCATGATGAAGATATTCACAAAACCACCTTTCATACAAGGTATAGCCACTATGAGTTCGTAGTGATTCAATTTGGGTTGACCAAAGCACCTGCAAACATTATGTGTATGATGAACAACATATTCAGTAGGTATCTAGATAAGTTTGGCCTAGGATTTATTGAGGACATCCTAGTTTATTACAAGAATAAAGACAAACATGAAGAACACCTTCGTATAGTACTACAAGTGTTAAGAGAACACCATCTTTACGCTAAGTTTAGTAAATGCAATTTTTACAAACTGCAGATACAGTATCTAGGTCACATTATATCCGAGACAGGGATAGCTGTGGACCCATAAAAGATTAACACCATAAAGGATTGGCCTACCCCTACTAGTGTCACTGACATTAGGTCATTCTTGGGATTAGATGAATATTATCGAAAGTTCATTAAGAACTTCTTGAGAATCTCTTTCCCCATGAATGCTTTGCAGAAGAAAGAAAATGAGTTCATATGGATTGACAAGTGTGAATAAATTTTTCAAAAGCTTGAGAAGCTTTTGATAACCATACCGGTGTTGCGGATTGCAGATCCCGATGGGGATTTTGTTTTTTGCACGGATGTAAGCAAGGAAGGACTTGGAAGAGTCCTCTTACAGAAAAATCATGTGATCTGTTACGAATCATGAAATTTGAAAGAACATGAGCAAAATTACCCTACGCACAATCTTGAGTTAGCAACCATCATCCATGCTTTGAGGATGTGGAGGAACTATGTCATGGGAAGGAAGTTCCTTGTGAAGATAGAAAATATGAGTCTAAAGTATTTATTTGATCAACCGTATTTGAATGCGAGGCAATCCAAATGGTTGGCTTTCCTAAGAGAGTACCATTTTGAGCGTAAGCACATTAAGTTCAAGGAGAATAAGGTTTATGATGCTTTAAGCTGACGAACTCACATGATTTACTAGGAGAATTTGAGTCAAACAGATGCATATTTTCATGAGAATATTAGAGCGGCCAACAAAGTTGACCCCTTATATGTAGGGATCCTTAATAAAGTTTAAGAAGACAGGTTTTTTCAACAACAAAAACAATACAAGGTCGATGAATCTGGACTACTATGGTCCAAGGGTCGCTTGTATGTTCCATAAGGACGGGACCTTCAGTCCAGAATCCTCATAGAATTTCATAGGGAACCCTACTCAGGGCACCCAGGATATCAAAAGATGATATCCGCTGTCAGGAGACACTTTTTCTAGCCTAAGTTAAAGGTCGGCATTGCAATATTTATTGTGAAATATCAAGAGTGCCAGCTAGTAAAGGCTGAGCATCAACATCCTACGGGATTGTTGCAGCTGTTACTCGTTCCAGAATTGAAGTGGTAGGTTATTAGTATGGAATTTATCATTGGTTTACCGAAAATTAAGAAGAAAATGATTCTATTTTTATGGTCATCGACAAGTTGTCGAAGGAAGCACACTTCATTCCTATAAAATCGACCTACAAGGCCATGAACATTGCGGATATCTTTTTGAAAGATATATTTAGATTACATGGGATACCCAAGGTAATTACCCCGGATCGAGATTTTAAGTTCACAGGGAACTTTTGGAGATCTTTATTCTCCATATTGGAAACACGGTTGAACTTCAGTACTGCATATCACCCACAGACAGACGGGTAGATTGAAATAGTAAACCAAATTGTCAAGGACATGCTTTGAATGTATGTCATGAACAATCCCACAAAGTGGGAGGATTACTTGCATCTCACAAAGTTTGCGTATAACAATGGTTATAAGGCTTCCACCAAGATGAGTCCCTTTGAGGTACTCTATGGATGGAAGTGTAGGACACTGGTTACTTGGGATAGCCCGGTGGATCGACTCATGTTAGGGATTGATTTGTTGATGGACTTGGAAAATTTGGTTACCAAGGTCCAGGTGAACCTTAAGGAGGCACAAGACCACCATAAAATTTACGCAGATCAGAAAAGAAAGGATAAGGATTTTCAAATAGGCGATCATGTTTACTTGAAAGTAAAATCCAAATGAAGCTTGTTGAGCTTGGGTATGTGCGGTAAGTTAGCACCTAGATTTTGCGGACCTTTTGAAATACTGGCCAAGAAAGGACCAGTGGCTAATGAACTAGTGTTTCCCATGCATGTAAGAGTCCACAATGTTTTCCATGCATCTTTGTTAAAGAAATATGTTTATGATACTAAACATGTTGTTGATTGGTCCCTATGACAGGTGGAACATGATGGGGAGTTTTCCCCTGATCCTACTCATATATTGGACAAAAGAGAAGTGCAGCTTTGGAAGTGCACCATGGTCCAATTGAAAGTGCAGTGGAAGCACTTTGAGGCTGATGAAGCTACTTGGGAGAACAAGGCCACCATGAGAAAGGATTACCCTGCTTTGTTTCATCATATCGTTCCGAGTCCCTAGAACACTGAGGACAGTTTTTTTCTAAGCGAGGAGGGATGTAATATCCTGAATTTTGGACCTAACATTTATAGGCATGTGCCTATTGATTATCATGATTATCTCGATATTTTATTTTATATTGGGTCAAATACCCCACTGCATATGAACATGATTATTTTTTTTGTATATTGGGCGTAAGCCAATTATTAATGATATATGTATATGCTTGTTTGTGCTGGGTGTGGACCCTGAAGCACATGATTGACGAGATTTTTTGTGTCAATCAAGGAGCTCTATAACACTTGAGTGATTGATGAATTTTGTTGAGCGAGAAGCTCCGGAACACATGAAAAGACAATTGGATGTGTTGGGCATAAGCCCTGGAGCCTTCCATGTTGACGTTGAGCATAAGATCTGAAGACCTAAGCCACCTATCTACTTGTCCTTAATGAAGAAGTGTCATTTAGTAGACCTAATCCACCTATCTACTTGACCTTAATGAAGAAGTGTCATTTAGTCGAGGGATCATGGTATATGATGCACGGAGACAAATGTTAACAATTGTTATAATACTATGTATTTATACATAGTATGTATAAAGAATTAATTATGATTAAATATATAATTAAATAAAATAAAGAAGAGAAGCTCTATCAATTATTATTTATTATTAAAGGATTTTATAAATAGTATAATACCTATAAAATTTTAACTAGGAACTAGTTAAAAGTTCCTAGGTTAAGTATTGAAAATTACCCTAGTAATTAAAAAGGGTTAAATCAAGAAAGCAAGGTTTCTTGATTTAACTGTCCCTTTGACTAAAAAATTTGTCTATAAAGACTAAAGCCAAGATAAGGCTTGGGGTTGTGATTTTTTTTAACTTGGAGAATTATTGTTCTGCTTGTTTTTGCTCTCAAGTGTTTTCCTGGAGAAATTTCTCCTGTAAGGAAAAGAGGATTGATTCAGAACTAAATACCAGTTAGGAAACCCTAACTTAGGAGCTCTAAGATACTTGCATGTTGGATTCTAGCTCGGGGGATCCAGATTAAAACCAATAATGATATGGGGTCATGGTTGGGAGAAACGTGGTAGTTCCCAAATGATTTGGTCATCAAAATCAGAGGTCATATCTGTCTTAAATTGATAATGTTGGTTATTTAAAAAGTGTGTAGGTTCAGCATTTAGAGGAGCTTCATGAAGATAAATTACAGGTATGAGTTCTTAGTATGTCAAGTTCATTTCTAAGGTAAATACTAGCTTCTTTATATAAATGCTTTTTATATATTATTAACCCTAGAAATGATGGTTCTGTCCATATCTCCTAGGGTTACATTTATTAAAATATAAACCCTAAAATTTCTATGCTATCTTCTATATTATATTATGGATATGTTAGATGAATGTTTTCCAATGTATTTACTAACCCTATGTATTTGATTTTCTGGCTAGACTTTGCTAGGGTTTGTATTCTCTTCGATACTCTCTTGGGTTGTAAATGTTATCATAGGATGTATATAGCTAGGACTGGCATCTGTAAAGTTTGTTTATGTATTCATTCAATACTCATAAATTATTATTGTAAGCTAGGTAAATCCAGACCTACTATTTATTGCTCATCTATTCTTTATAACACTACTGACATATTACATTTGTTAGCAGAGACAGGTTCAAATTATAGTAGATTTAATTATAAGAGTAAGATTAAGAGAAATAAATGTACTAAATATATACCTTAGGGTATTACTTACAAACATAACTACTTTATATATATATATATATATATATAATGCCATAAGGTATAAACATTTATGAAAACTATCTATACGTTTAATTCAAAAATTAAATAACTCATTTAAGACCTTTCAAGGTCTGTATCCCTATTACAAATTTACATTAAAAATACTCCACATAAATGAAACAACATTATAAATAATCAGAGGAGGCATGCTGACCATAAATGTGGTCCTTTACAATTCTTTGATCATAACCCATATAAAAGAATCCACGGTTCTAACTTTTCCATCTATACATAACCATAAACAAAATTACATAAGTCAACAAACATTACCATAAACAAATTAAAATAATACATAATATACAGTAATCATATCATAGTAAAACCACATCAAAATCATATTATAAATCCATGTATTGCAACAGGAACATGAATTGAATCTTGTGGGCATGCAAGCCCAGTTTGCTTTTATCTATTAAAATATCATTTATTACATTGCATTAAAACCCTGGTTGCCAACAGAAGTCATGACATCGATTTCCATGGATGTCCAGAACCATGACAAATCCATAGTAAAAAACCATAAGTATTATAAGTACAAAACAACAATCCAAATCCTATAACCATCCTTACACAGGCCACGATATACATCAAATCATAAGCAGGATGCGATTTATAAAATACATCAAATATAGTATAAATACACATAGTCCATTTACCAATTAAATACAATGAATGCCATTGACGGTCTTAAATCCTGGCCTCTACGAAACCAATGAACACACAACACTCACATAAGTCACGGCTTTGGCTAGGTTTTAAATTTAATACACAGTCCTACTAATTTATCCCTACGCTATACGATCAGAGCACTGTGGGAAGGCTCATTCCATTCACGGCATGGTCTATACCCATGCTGTCCATATATTTACATTACAAACTAAGTAACGTTGTATTAAACAAAACATTCAAGCTGGCGAATGATGACATAATCCACCATAACAACAGAATAGCACAACGAAATAGTGCTATGCACATCGTAAGTTAAACCATGGTAAATCAAAGAACAAAAATAGTATGCATCCATTTACACAGAGATTGCCGAATAAAATACACATTCATCATAATAAAGATCATAAACAAGTTTACACAGGAATGCCAATGGGATAATGCACCATTGCAAGCAATGGTGCAGCCCATGGCTAAAATCCCCAACCAAAAACATGATTTACTTAAACCAAAAAAACAAATGTGCTAAGAAGCCCAAACATTCCTCCCTTCGCTGCTAAACAAACCATGTAAACTTACAACCCCAAATTTATACACAGAACCAGAGGGAGTGCGACTTCACTCCACAATTGAAGCCACCAAGATACTATTCAAAACCCAAGTCTATAATCATATGCCCGAAGGAGAATTCTATAAACCCCAGTTTGACACCCACAACATAAAACCCCAAACAAAGCATTAATGTGCAGTCTACCCAAGAGGGCTTAAAGGTAGAAAGTAAAAAATTGCTCACAGGATTACCATGGCCAGGAGTGTAAATGTTTGGAGCCCAAAGAAGTAAATCCATGCTGCTCCTCATTCTCTTTCGGCACTTGGAAAACAAAAGTAAAACTAGGGATGAGAAGTACGGCCACAATAACAAGTAATAAAACAAACAAATGTGTAGGCGTATAGAGCCAACGAGGACATACCTCACAGTTTGGAGGTCACCTCCATGTTCCCCCCTTCTGCAGAGCCAAAGTGAAAAACCCCAAATGACAAACAATACACAACCATCATGAGCCAAGCCTAAGGAAAGGCTGTCACGATTCTTCGAATGCATTGAATGCACCAGTTGGAAACCATTAAACCCATGCAAAACCCACACTCTATAGTTTATGTTTCACTGCATTACAAACGTATGACCACCTCCCACATGCAAGCTTAAACAATGACATCATATGGTTTCTACCATATGTTATGTCACCACCCCAACTCTATCACAACGTTAATATAATTACAAGGTTTTCGTTATGGTATGATTTCGATAATACATGGTCCATAGGATGTGCTAGCTCACGACAAGAACCCAAGATTAAGTATATATATAATGTTTATACCATAGGTTTAGAGCTTAGGGTTTTAATGCCTTAGTATAAAAGTATTTATGCTTAAGAACCATGGCATACCAAGTATTCCATGGTAACATCTCTGACTATAAGAAGACCCAGGGTCCGTAACCAAGTTTTGACCTGCCAATAAAAGGACATAAGAGATGTTAATAAGTATAGTGGAAATATACATAGAACATAAAAATGTATTAATGACATATGTAATAATGAATATACACCTTAATAACAAATAATTGGTGTATAGGAAATTTAGCCATAATAGATAAATTCACGATATCGACACTTACCAAGTTATAAAACCAAGTCAATAAGCAATGTAAGAACTAGCAGCAGGTCCTCTAGGATCAAGACTGTCAACACACTTTACACTAGATCCTGTCGCAAAAGTAATGAACTACTTAAAAAAAAATAGGTGCCTTAGTTCAATTGAACTAAGTAAGCCTGCGTAACAAAGTAATACTTTACCTCTCAAACCATCATGGGAGAACACGTCCCGCCACTCCACCCACTTTGTTTACACAAACAAAGATAAGTTAGGAATCCATAATTAACAAGTGCGACAATGCAGAAAGGACGAAGCACATAAATCCAATGACAAAACATAAGCGACAAAAGTGTAAACCTATCACTAATTAGTAAACAACAGTACAAGATTATATGTAAAATACATTAAGAGTAATGACTGAAATATAAATGATAGAATGTAAGAATATCTTATGACTAAACAGAGATACATAGAGTGTATGGTGGAGTTCTGTAAGTAAATAATGTTCCATTTAGGTAGTTTTTACTAGCCTATAATTTTATTTTATTTTATTTTTGATTTTTGGGGACATTACATTCAAGATGAAGGATCTTGATATCTAGTGACCTCGATAGGTGACATAGATGGATACATAGACAAATAGTAGAAGAGGAGGTTGCATGTCACTTTAATGTACTAATATAGATGCATAGGGAGTATGGTGCTCCACCTCAGAGGGAGTGGCTATGATATATCTCAAAGTTTGAGAATATTGAGATGATTCTTGGGATTATAGGTATGATGAAACCCAGAAGAAATATATCAATGAATATGAATATTATACTCTTATCCATTTCATCATTGGATGAGAAGGGATGCACTGGTAGGACACACAGACATAGTTCTATGTGATCTGTGTTGTAAGAAGACCTGATCAATATTTCCAATCATGAGCAAGATAGGAACAGGTCCTCAGAATCAGAGAATCCACTAATTTAAGAAGACATATCAAGATGGAGTCTACCAAACAAACAAATATAAGTATTTGAATTGTCATTTCCTATATATCTAGTTGTTTAAGATGTATACGTAGATATGTTTCTAGATTTAGGAAATGTATTATGCAATTAGAATATTTGTAGTTTACTACTAATATGTAGGTGATGGGTAAGTGGCTTATGTTGATGTACAACATTCCATTGCTACTTATGAAATAATGTCTTGGCAAGATGGAAGGCATATAGAAAGTTGTCATATGTATACGAGATATAGATGATTATTTGCATGATTATATGACATATATTTTTATGTATGAGAATTTGTCATTATTAATATGTTACAAAATGTTTCTAATTGTACAACTGTATTTGAATTGTAGGAAGGATTGTATGCAATTTCCTACAAGAGAATACATGATGAAGTTGCAGATGTACAATACAGTTGCAGATAATATGAATTGTATTTATTTTTTAATTATTTATAATTTTTCCATAAGGGCTTAGGAAAAGGTAGAAACTATGCTTTCTAAATATAATGAGATTGAAATCTAAAACTTGAAAATCAATTAATTTCTTTAAAATGTAGTGATATATCTTTTATTAAAGATTTTCTATTTATTTTTAAAGAATTTTTATTGTAGAATTTATTAATATAGAGAAAAAACACCATAACCATATTATAGATGCTACTTCTTAATCTTGGAATGACTTATTTTATTTATATATCTTGTTTCATAATAACATATTACTCAAGAGGCTAATGAAAAATTATATCCATTAAAGAATTTTGATATTATGTTATTGGAGTGAAAGATAAGATATTGCACTTTGGATTGATAAGAACTACAAATAAATCTAATAAATTATTAGTAGAACAATAAAAGTAAGGCTCCAAGCATATTAAAAAAACATTCTGACAACACCAAATAGCACAAGAGAGCCAAACCGTCTCACTTCTCTTCTACTCCCGATGGGTGATAAATGAACTAAATCAAGAGGAAATCATACTAAGCAATACTTATTCTTTTGCCAAAAAGATAATCATATTATGTATAAATGTTTCATCAAGATGAATTTCTTAGAACCAGTGTAAGAAGAATAATATCAATTTTGATCCTCCTTTCAATTATTCCTCTCTAGGGGAAATACATTTTATATTCTTATTTTTTATTTTAATGCACAATTTACTTGTTTTTATAATGATTGACTTATTAATTCCTTATCCATATTATCATATGGATAAGGAGAAAATCATATTTTATGATTTTAATGAACATGACATCAGACACGTACTGTTGGTGATAATATATCTCTTAGTGTTTAGGGTTTTGAATATTTTAGTTAGATCATGGCCATTTTAATAATGTATTTTGTTCCAAGTATTATTTTTTTTGTTGGTAAACTGGTGGAACCCCCATGGCTAGCAGGGTTTCCATTGGTTTAGTAACCACAAACCAGCGACATCTAAACCATCAAAATCACCTGGGGATTGCACCCGGCCTGGACCGCACCAACCCTTAACATGGTTGGATTTTTGGTATCCAACGGGATTAGAACCACCGACCTTTCAGCTTAGGGGGTGTCTTAACCATACCTCACCACCAATTGTTCTACATCTCACAGATAGTATTGTGTTCCAAGTGTTTCTTGCAACCTCATATTAGTATATCAAATAAATTGATGAAGAGATGGTAAAAATATACTTTTTCACCTCACCAAGTTGTAATCAAGGATTTACAAATCTTAGGCTCATCCAGCTAGAAACAAGAATTGTTGATGATATTACCAAATTGTACAAATTTCAGATTTTGACAACTTTGAATGATCATCTCTACCAACACCTTTGATTTATTATAACTATTATATGAAAAAACTCCAACATGAGAAATTTAGAAATCTAAACTATTTCCCATCGCAATAACAATATGAGAATAACATGATTGGTCTTGTTCTTTCTTCTTGTTGCAATGACATTTATTTTGGTTGTGTTCTTAGAGAATATCATCAGGTTTATTTTGAGAAGCATGCCTTTTGGTGTGCCTTATCCCCGTTATATATTGTTCATAGTGATATTTGTTGTTCCATTTGTTTTGATTATTTATTTAAGTTCAAGTACTTTGTAACCTTCATCTATGACTTTTCTAAAATAGCTTGCATATGGGTGTGTGCAAGCTAATGAAGGTCTCTTTTGACACAGTAGATGCAATAGAAAACCGAAAAAACAGGCATCCACCAACTAACATGGATATTTTGCGACACTTACACAATGAATGTTTCTATGAGTAAAAAAACCAAAAATGTAAGAAATTGAATGTCGTTTCCAAATATATAATTTTTTTCTATTGAAAATGTTCTTAACTATCTAAAGTTAGTTCTTTTTGAACGAGAAATTTCTATTTTTTGGACAAATTATAAGGTATATTTTTTTGTTGGGGAAACCTTTGAGTGCCTAAATGATGGAATCAAATTACAAAAACTGGTAGACACGCAGAGAATAGATAGTACTAGTGCACAACTATTTTTCCAAAAGTAAAAAATAATATTTTTTAATTATCTAAGTGATTAAACCTTGAAAACAGTATGTCAATTGTGGGTGCAGCATTTGAATGTATTAATGCAATTAATTGTCCAAAAAGTTTTTTTATAGCATGTAGAGGTTGATGTTCTTTAGTCCATTATACAATTTTTTTCAAAATGGTTGAGAAAGAGAAGAGTTATGGATGAAACACTAGCAATGTGTTTTTTGAGTTGAGGAGTGGTGACACAAGATAAATAAGAAACGAATAGAAAAAATAGTTATTCTTATTAAAAATTACATATTTGGAATCTGCAAAAAAAACCATATATGTTTCTAAAATTTCATAAAAAATGAAGGTGTGCAACATATAGTAACCAATGGTTAAACCTGAGCATATTGAAAATTTGGATGTAATGCTCAATTAACCATGGTTTATCATAATCCAATGCATAGGAATGATGGATCCAAAGAAAATCCTAAAGTAGGCACATAGGAATAAGAATTCCACACCAACATGGGTGGAGACTCGACCATAGTGGCACTAAATTCACCCACATTTTGTTTAAAATCAAATTTGTGTTCCCACCAAAGATAAACGCGTGCACATTATATTAATGTAAAACACGCATGTGTTTTGTAAGACTAAA
>LPNX011045467.1:0-10539 GCA_001517045.1 Pseudotsuga menziesii | reverse complement strand
TCTCTCTCTCTCTACCCAGTATTCCCCCTAACCTATACTAGCCCCCATTCTCCCACCCAGCTCTTCCTAACTCCCCATCCTCCTCTCCCGACCTCTAACCCCCCTCCTCCTCCTCTCTATCTCCCCACTTACTAACACATTGTCTCACTCTCTTTCTCACTTTCTCCACTTACCACCAATCTCTTAAAACCCCCATTGGTCTCTACCTCTAAGCCCTTAACACTCTCTCTCTGTGTCTACCTGTAACCCCTTACACCCCCCACCCCCCCCAAATATTTTAATGGTATCATCACCAAACCAAAAAATATAGTTACATAACGCATGCACGTTTATGTCAATAAACACATGTGCATGTTTGTTTCAATAAAAATAAGTGCACATTATTATGAAGAAAAAACTATAAGCGTTATTATTGCATATGCTCCTAAGACACCAAACCACCTATTACATTCCCTCTACAACACCTACACACCCCAGAATCATCCTTCCAAAAGATCCGTCAAGAAAGCATCAAGTTGAATCGATCTCACTAGTGAATTCTATTCTCATTATTTGCATTTGAGGTTATAATGTTTATGATGATGGGAAACAATACCAAGCTTTAGGAAAAGATCTAAAGAGTTAAGAAGTTCTAAGCATGGAATTATAGAGTACTTCTCATACTTAAATAAGCATTAAATGAAGAACTATGTCAAAGAAGAAGCTACATATCTAGTCAGAGATGAAGTCGAAGCAAAGCAAAAGAAGGACCTAGTAAAAAAAGATGATTATTTCCATTTCGATTGGATCTCACATGTATCATCCTTGAATACTACCAAGGATATGTTCAATGCAATGAAAAACATGTACAAAGATGACCTTCATAACTAAACTCAAGGATGTGAAGTTGCAATGTCAGAAATCATTCAATATTACTTCATAAGAAGATCTCATCCCAAGGAACAATTAGAAGTCATTGAAGACATTGTCAAAGAAACATAAGCATAAATTACAATTTTGAATTGTATTCCAAGTTCATTCAAGAGAGTTGTTCTAGTAGGAATATCACATATGGAGGAATGCACGTAAGAAGAATATTCATTCATTGAAAAAGAAGAAGGGATGACAATTAATCCCTAACAACTCATGCCAAGCAGAGAAAGAACAAGAAGGAAGAGCATTCCCACCAAGAATAGAAGGACATTTCAAAACTAAATAGTTCAATTGTGATGAGATATAACACTTTGCGAAAGAATGTCCCAAGAAGGAAGAATGGAAGGATTATATGATCTAGAAGTACCAGTCGATCATACAGAATGATGTTTGGATATGAGTTCAAAACATGAAGGAAAGTTTTATGAAGTCTTCCAAGTAGATCTACAAGATCAAGTATATTGTAGATCAAAGTATCAAAAGATACGAAGCAAGGTTCATGGCTTCTATTAGAAAGAGGGAGTTGATTATGAGAAGAAACTTCTCTATGATCTAGAAGCACCTCTTCATTAGTAGATATTACACTGGATAGTTGAATTATAAGAACAAATCGAGCAACCTATATGGTTCAAGACTCTCTAAAGAGAACCACCTACACATAGAAGGATTTGTACAAGCTCGGTAGGAACCCATGGGATAGAACATACAGTTATATGAGGAGCTTGAGGATCAACTAAAGTGATCTAGATCCCATTTACTACAAGGTTGAAGATAGAATCCTATAAACCACGAGAATCTCATAGATGGGTGCAAGAGAAAACTTGCAACAAAGTTAAAGATGAAGGATCTTGATATCTACTGACCTCGACAAGTGACATAGATGGATACATAGATGACTAGTAGAAGAGGAGGATACCTATCACTTTAATGTACTAATATAGATGGAGAGGGAATATGGTGCTCCACTTCAGAGGGAGTGACTACAATATATCTCAAAGTTTGAGAATATTGAGATGATTCTGGGGATTATCGGTATGATGAAATCTAGAAGAATTATACCAATGAAGATGAATATTATAATCTTTTCCATTTCATCATTGGATAAGAAGGGATGCACTAGTAAGACACACAGACTTAGTTCTATGTGATCTGTGTTGTAAGAAGACTTCCTAAGTATTTCCAATCATGAGAAAGATAGGAACATGTCCTCAGAATAAAATGATGAAGTTGAACAAATTGGTAGAGACTCCACTAATTCAAGAAGACATATATCAAGATGGAGTCTACAAGAAAAACAAAGATAAGTATTTGAATTGTCATTTTCTATATATCTAGTTTTTCAATATGTATACATAGATATGTTTCTAGATTCACGAAATTTATTATGCATATTAGCATATTTATAGTTTACTACTGATATGTAGGTGATGGGTAAGAGGATTGTTTTATTGTAAAACATTACATTGCTACTTATGAAATAATGTCTTGGCAAGATGGAAGGCATATAGAAAGCTATGGCATGTATAGGATATATAGATGATTGTTGCATTAGTAGAAATAGTTGCATGATTATATGACATATATATTTATGTATGAGAATTTGTCATTATGAATATGTTATGGAATGTTTCTAATAATACAATTGTACTTGACTTGTAGGAAGGATTGTATGCAATCTCCTACAAGAGAATAAATGATGAAGTTGCAGATGTACAATACAGTTGTGGACAATAATGATGCAGTTATGGATGCACAAAAGAAGAATGATGCAAGTTTTGAATGTACGATGTCATTGCATATGTAAAAGAGAAGAGTGATGCAATTACAAATGCACAAAAGAAGAATGATGCAAGTTTTGAATGTACGATGCAGTTATAAATGTACAAGAAGATAATGTTAAAGAACAAGTTGTAGAAGGGAGTTGTAAATCTCAAGTATGTTCCTATAGAGGAACATGTAGCAGATGTGTTGACTAAGCCTCTGTCTCATGTAAAGTTTGAATGCTTTCGAGACAATATTGGTGTAGTTTGAAAGGACCTCTCTTGAAATAGGGAGTGTCGGTACATGGAAGAAGGATGCAGTGGTAGTAGCTCAGTCTAGAGTAGGGTAAGTCTGTCTAGGCTTATGTGGCCCGAAAGGGTTAGTAAGTCAGATGAGGCATGTTGATACTAGGGGGATTAGTATGTCTAGATAGATGAGTTTAACCCAAATGGGTGTGTAAGCCAGGACAAGGCTTGTTGGTCCCCAGGAAGATCCATATGTTTAGTTAGACAAAATGATCAGATGAATCTATGAGAGAACTCACTGTGATGATGCTCCAAGATAGTTAGAGGGAAAGAAGTGGTTAGTATGTCTGGCTAGGATTGTTTGTCCCAAAAGGGTTAGTAAGCCATGAAAGGCTTGTTTGGTCTACAAAAAGATCAATTTGTATAAATAGGATTGTCAGCCTAGAAGGGTTAGTAAGTCATACAAGATGTTGTTGTAAGTGGTTTCAGTATTGTTATACTGATGATTATTGAGATGTTTTCTTCAGTATTGTGACACTGATGATTGCTAAGATGATTGCTTCAGTATTGTTATAATGATGATTGTTGAGATAGATATAGTATTCCGATACTGATGTAGCAGTATCATTATTTTCGTACTAATGTTGTTGAGATGATTGTTGATATATTTTCAGTATTCCCATACTGATATGCTAGTCAGTAATTTCATACTGATATTGATGTGGAAAGATCGACATTTTCATACTAATGTTGATGTGGTAAGTTCGGTATTTTTCATACTGATATTGATGTGTCAAGTTCAGTATTTTCATACTGATATTGATTTGGAAAGCTCAGTATTTTCATATTGATGCTGATGTGGCAAGTTCAGTAATTTCATAATGATGTTGATGTGGCAAGTTCAATATTTCTATACTGATTTTTATAAGACAGTTTCAATATTTCTATACTGATGATGATGAGGCAGTTTTAGTATTTCTATATTGATGATGATGAGGCAGTTTCAACATTTCTATACTGATGTTAATAAGATAGTTTCAAGATTTCTATATTGATGATAGTGAGGTATTTCGATGTTGATGATAGTTTCGGTATTTAGTATTCACATACTAATGTTGTAGAAGAAGGGTCAGAATATGATTCAACATTCACATATTGATGCTATAAAAGATGATTAAAATGATTATGTGTCCACATACTGATACTAGAAAATATTATTTAGAAGATGATTGAGTATTTATATACTGATAGAAGATGATTAAGCATGCACATAAGATGATTCAATATTTACATACTGAGATTGCATAAGATGATCCAACTGAGATCGATGATGAAGATGTATGATGATGTTCCAAAATTTCCTATGACATATAGAGATTCATCAGTTAGTTTTACAGTTGTGGTAGAAGTTGCTACTATGGTTGGATACCTTCCTAGTTAAGATGAAGTGTTAAAGTATTGTAACTTCGGAAGATATTCCATATGTATTGATTGTGTCCCTCCTTCAAGAGATGTATTTGTTCTTGTAAGAGTCATTAAAAGAATTAATGTAAACCTCTCAATGTATGTTGGGTCAGTAGTATCCAAGTGTCAATATAATAAATTTTATTTTTGGTTTCTTGATAGGAAAGTAGTCCCAGTCAGTTAGATAAGTTGGCCCTGTTAGGTTATATCTCAATTCAAATGAAGAATGTAAATATCGAGGTGCCCCCTTTCATTTACACACATCTTACAGTTAAGTGTTTCTCTAGAGCGAGAGAGAGGAAGAGTCTACTATGGAATATTAGAAGATATTCTTGTTGCTGGGGTTTTACACTGTACTTGGTTGAATTCTATACTGAGGAAGTTTTGCGGGGTTTTCTCCCTTGTGGTTTCCCCAAGGAAAATCTTTGTGTTCTCTTGTGTTGTTGTATTTGTCTTTCTTTCAGTGATCCTTTGCTTATGGATATGATATTATGATTCTAAATGTTTTATATCTTGTATAACCATTAAAAATATAACAACGAATGTAAAGGTGGGACTTGGAAGCTATATTTTGGTGAAAGATTCTATAGGAATCCAAAACTTCACCTGCACATTGAAGGAACAGGGTTAGAGACGTTTTTTATGAAGTTGATTTCAAACATGCACATAAACTATCAATCAAATTATTACCTTATACAAATGTAGAGAGGGCCAGGGATTGACTCCTCATCGCTCCTTTTCCTGCAACAAAAGAGAACCCCAAGTCAGATAATTGCATATGCCATTATTTCTGAAACAAAACTTTTAAACTAAGTGAAACCAACCTTAGAAGTTTTCTTACCCAGTTAATGGCTTGGAAATCTTAACGAATGTTTTTGCTTCTTCCTCCCACGATGAACCAGATAGGCCAAGGCCATATTAGCGGCTTGAACACTAATAAAAACCTTCAGGAAAACTGAGAAACAAGAAATAAACCTTCATTAACGGACTATGCAAGATACGAGATGGATACGTCCAAGCATCCATGAAATGGCTGAGTTCTATTATGAGAACATATATAGATCAAATTAGAGAGAAAATGAAACCTCAAACAGAGTAAAACCACATTAAAACCTTACCAAAACCATCGCAGGAGACCATAACAGGTGGAGGGATGAGAACCCTCTTAAACCACCTTGCATGCTTTCCATTGAAAGCACATGGCTGCGTTGTTAACTCACAACCAGAGAAGATTTAATTTCCTAGTTAAAAACTTATTTACATGCGTTGGCACCCTTGTATCTGCCAACAAAAATATGGTTCAAACCATGTTATAAAAACATCAAAAACCATGTGCAAGGGTCACAACTATGGTATTATCACCATAGACAAATATATTTAATCCAAAACAACCTTAACCAAAAACTTTAACTAATTTATTTCATTACAAACCTTTAACCAAAGTTGCACTAGGAATTTCATACATAAACGTTGGTTATATTATTTAGCTACCTTTGCAAATCATAAGAGGAGGGTAATGCTAAGACTAAGCCATAGTTTAGGCTTAACTAGGTCGCCAACAAAGCAAATATTTTAAAATAATCATAGACGCAGTGAGAACTGAAGCTAAAATTGCTAGTCTTCATTTATTTATCACCAAAGAAAAGTATAGAAACATGCGTCGTATATTGACTTTAAACAACATTTATAACACGGGAAGGAAAATTTTACTTTACTACAAAGAAGCGTATGAAAACATGCGTGCCCTATATTTGACTTTAAAGAAACGTATGAAAACATGCGTCTTATATTTGACTTTGACTTTAAAAAATTTATGAAAACATGCGTCTAATATTATTAAAATTATTAAAATTATGATTTTATATTAAACGTATTTATATTTCACTAATAAATCTCTGTTTTCTTTTGGATCTTGTATTTCATAGATGGATATAAGTTTAAAATATATTTAGGCTTGAAAATGTCAAAGGATGATATTTAAATACTTGAGAGTTACATGATTTAATTATTTTTTTAATGTACTTTAATTATTTTTAATTTTAATAATTAATTTCAAGTTTATAAGTATGTTTTTAAATAAATGGTTAAACATTTCTTTTTTATAAACCATTTGTCAGAATGATTAATAATTTAAAGGAACAATGATTTATGATTTATGATCCGATTAAAAGAAAATAGATATTCATTCTCTAAAAATCTTCATTATCATGTCTCAAATAATTTTATTGATTAAAGTTATGCACGCTAAGGTTTTAACCATATATATAGATTGGTGTATTGTGATCTTTGAGTTCTTTGTATAAGTAGATTCCTCAAAGTGTTGCCTTATATGAATATACCATGTTTTTCAAACATACTATCGAAGCTTTTACATTTAATCATGTTTCATGCCATACCAAACTAGCCTATTGTGATCTTTGAGTTTTTTTGTATAAGTAGATTTCTTAAGTGTTGCCTTATATGAATATACCATGTTTTTCAAACATATTATCAAAGCTTTTACTAAAGATTGAATCATGTTTTATGTATTTGGCTTTAGTTAAAAAAATTTCATCCATATATAATTTTGTATTCTTATGTTTTCTTAAGTCTCACTTATATTATTGAAATTATATTTTTATTATTTAATTTGTATTTCAATTTTTTAAATAAAACAATTATTTTTATTTTTATAAGATGGTATATAAAATTGTTTTCATGTAAAAATAAGAGCTTGCAAGTAGATTTAAAATTGTAAGTAGATCTAAAGTAAACATAAAGAGGGCCAAAAATATTTTGGACATATTTGATTAGTTTGTATGAGACATTGTATGAAAGTGTTTGTATGCAAAACAAATGGTTTTAAGAGCAAGGGACTTACAATGAAATAAGAGACTTTAGAAGGGTATTTTGAATTTTAAAAATTAAATGTGACAATAGATAGGATATATAACATTAGGAACATTATAAATGTTAGATGGGGTATATAACATTATGAATAGTATGAATGTTAATTTTTAACGATTTATAGATTTTCCATAAGGGTTTGGGAAAATATAAAAACTATACTTTGTAAATATAATGAGATTGAAAGCCAAAACTTGAAAATAAATTAATTTCTTTAAAATGTAGTGATATATCTTCTATTAAATATTTTATATTTATTTTTAAAGAATTTTTATTGTAGAATTTATTAATACAGAGAGGAAACACCATAACCAGATGCTACTTCTTAATCTTGGAATGACTTATTTTATTTATATATCTTCTTTGAGAATAACATATTAGTCAAGAGGCTACTTACAAAATTCTCTCCATTAAAGAATTTGGATATTATGTTATTAGAGTGAAAGATAAAATATTGCACTTTGGATTGATAAGAACTATAGATAAATGTAATAAAGTATTAGTAGCACAATAAAAGTAAGGCTCCAAACATATTAAAAAAAATTCTGACAACACCAAAGAACACAAGACTCCCAAACCATTTGACTTCTCTTCTACTCCCAATGGATGATAAATGAACTAAATCAGGAGGAAATCATACTAAGCAAAATTTATTTTTTTTGGGAAAGATAATCATATTACGTATAAATGTTTTAACAAGATGAATCTTTTAGAAGTAGTGTAAGAAGAATAATATCAATTTTGATCCTCCTTTCAATTATTATTCTCTAGGGGACATACATTTTATATTATTATTTTTTCTTTTAACTTACAATTTACGTTATTTTATAATGATTGACTTATTAATTCTAGAGCATATTATCATATTCCTAACGAGAAAATTATATTTTATGATTTTAATGAACATGACATCAGACACATATTGTTGGTGATAATATATCTCTTAGTGTTAGGATTTTGAATATTTCACTTAGATCATAGTCATTTTAATAATGTATTTTGTTTCTAGTGTTTCTCGCAACGTCATATTAGTATATCAAATAAAATAATGAAGAGGTAGTAAAAAATACATTTTCACCTCACCAAGTTGCAATCAAGGATTTACAAATCTTAGGCTCATCCTAGAAACAAGAATTTTTGATGATATTACCAAATTGCACAAATTCTAGACTTTGACAACTTTTTATGATCACCTCTACCAACACCTTTGATTTATTATAATGATTATATGAAAAAAACTCCAAGATGAGCAATTTAGGAATCCAAAGCATTTCCCATTGCAATAACAATATAAGCATAACATTATTGGTTGTGTTCTTTCTTCTTGTAGCAATGACATTTATTTTGGTTGTGTTCATAGAGAATATCATCATGTTTATTTTGAGAAGCATACCTTTTGGCGTTCCTTATCCTTGTTATATATTGTTTATAGTGATATTTTTTGTTCACTTCCATTTGATTATTTCTCTAGGTTCAAGTACTTTGTAAACTTCATTTAATACTTCTCTAAACTAACTTGCATACGGGTGTGTGCAAGCTAATGAGGGTCTCTTTTGACACGTTAGATGCAATGGAAAACCAAAAAAATAGGCATCCACCAACTGACATGGATATTTTGGGACACTTAGACAATGAATCCTTCTAGGAGTAAAAAAAAACAAAATGTAGGAAATTGAATGAAGTTTCCAAACATATAATTTGTTTCTATTGAAAATGTTCTTAACTATTTAAATCTAGATAATTTTTAACACAAAATTTCTATTTTTTGGACAAATTATAAAGTATATGTTTTTGTGGGTAGAACATTTCAGTACCTAAATGACGGAATCAACTTACGAAAACTGGTAGACATGTAGAGAACAGATAGTACTAGTGCACAACTATTTTTAAGAAAATAAAATAATATTTTTAAATTATCTAAGTGATCAAACCTTGAAAACAATATGTGAATTGTGGGTGCAACGTTTGAATGTATTAATGCAATTATTTGGAAATGGGTTTTTAATAGCATGTAGAGATTGATGTTCTTTAGTGCATTATACATTTTTTTTCAAAATGGTTGAGAAACGAAAGAGTTATGGACGAAACACTAACAATGTGTTTTTTGAGTTGAGGAGTGATGACACAAGATAAATAAGAAAAAAATAGAAAAAATAGATATTCTTGTTATAAATTACATATTTGGAATCTGCAAAAAAAAACCATATATGTTTCTAAAATTTCATAAAAAATGAAGGTGTGCAGCATACGGTAACGAATAGCTAAACCCAAGCATATTGAAAATTTGGATGTAATGCTCAATTAGCCATGTTTTATCATACTCGAACACATAGGAATGATGAATACAAAGCAAAGTATAAAGCATACACATAGTCATAATAATTCCACGCCAGCATGGGTGGAGGCTCGACCACAGTGGCATTAAATGCACTCATGTTTTGTTTAAATTCAAATTTGTGTTCCCACCAAAGATAAATGTGTGCACATTATATTAATGCAAAACATGCATGCGTTTTGTAAGACTATAATGTGTGTGCATTGTGGAAGCCTATAAATTTATATTTTATTACTTTTCCAATTATAACAATACTTTTATTATTTTATGTCCCCACCCACCCCCTTCTTCCCCTAACTCTTACTAATCCTCCCTCCCCCTCTCCCTACCTCTAACGCCCCCTCTTCTCTCTCCCTAACACACCACTAACCCATTCGTTCTCTCTCTCTCTCTCTCTCTCTGTGTGTGTGTGTGTGAGAGAGAGAGAGAGAGAGAGAGAGAGAGAGAGAGAGAGAGAGAGAGAGAGAGAGAGAGAGAGAGAGAGAGAGAGAGAGAGAGAGAGAGAGAGAGAGAGAGAGAGAGAGAGAGAGAGAGAGAGAGAGAGAGAGAGAGAGAGAGAGAGAGAGAGAGAGAGAGAGAGACCTATGTCCCCCTGTAACACTAACACCTAAATTCCCCCCCCTAAAACCTTTTCTCCCTACCTATAACTCTTAAACACCCCCTATTATTTTATCTCTAATAACTTAGCGCGCCCCCCCAAACCCTTAACACCTCCCTTCCTATATCTCTCTATTCCTCTATCTCTCTCACACACATAACCTAGCATCTCTGTCTCACTCTTAACACCTAATAACTCTCTCTCTCTCTCCACCCTGTCTCACTCCCCAACTCATCCATCTACAATTAGCCCCCACCCCCTATATATTCCCCATCTCTCTCTCTCTCTCTCTCTCTCTCTCTCAGGAACCCACATTACACATCCACAGGTCACCCCCT
>LPNX011045458.1:12507-23113 GCA_001517045.1 Pseudotsuga menziesii | reverse complement strand
GAAGCAAGACCAACTAAGATGAAGATGAAGTTATGGGAAAAAATGGCATTGGCATTGGCATTAGCTTTAGTCTTAGCCAAACAAAAAGTAAAGAAGAAGACTAGATTAAAAAGAGGTTGAAAATATTGGTAAGTTTATAGATTTTTTTTTACTTTTACAATTTTGTTTATAGATTTTTTTTTATTTTTACAATTTATTTTATTTGGTTTTTTTTACATGGTTTATTTAGTTTTTTTTCTATTAGGTTGAGTTGCATTATTTTCATTTTAAAAGAAACGCCTTTTCATTTATATGCAATATCTCATGTGCGCTCAAAACCGTCACTTTCTTTGATGCACACACACACACACACAAGAAACTCTTTCGTCACTCACTAAGTTCAAAAATAGCTTAAATCTACTCACTTAATACCTCCATAGGAGGGCACAAAAGAATCTTGTACTTTAGGTAGGATTTTGGGGCTAGGCATCCAAAAACATAGTTGTTGTCCTTAGGGTGCTATAAAAATCCTTCTAAATCAAGTGGTCTTGTATAGCCACACGGGGCAAGTGAAAGAGAGGCGCCGCGCCATAGGAGGTCAAACCCAAGGTTGCGGGTGTATGTTCTCTCAAGTGGGCTCACCACCACTTGTTGAAAAGGAGACGACCCAATACTGTTCGAGGGATAACTACTCTTTCTCCACTTGACAAAGGTACTTAGTGACCAACTTAGGATGTCATTCCTTATAGGTGACTGTCATAGAAGCCGACAGTACCTGAGACAGATTTTGTCACAAGATCAAAGAAAGCTAGTGACTACTATATTTCCTTTTAGGATAAGAACACATACTTATGCTAGAAGAAAAGCTAACAGTCGTTAGCTTTCCAATAGAAAAATCATGTCCATGGTGATTGGTGGTTTCTAGCTTATACCTTGAGCTTGTTCCATGTGATGTATTTTGAAATAAGCACATGTCAAAAGATCAAGGAAAGCTAGCGACTGCTAGCTTTTCTTCTAGCATAAGCATTTCCTTCTAGTTTAAACACACATGCTTATGCTAGAAAGAAAGCTAACAGTCGCTAGCTTTCCAATAAAAAACCCTGTCCATGGTGATTGGTGGTTGCTAGCTTATACCTTGAGCTTGTGCCATGTGCTCTATTTTGAATGAATGCTAGCTTTCCTTCTAGCATAACACACATGCTTATGTTAGAAGGAAAGCTAGCAGTCGCTAGCTTTCCAATAGAAAAACCTTGGGCATGGTGATTGGTGGTTGATAGCTTATACCTTGAGCTTGTGCCATGCACTCTATTTTCAAATAAGCACATGGCACAAGATCAAGGAAAGCTAGCGACTACTAGCTTTCCTTCTAGCATAAGCATTTCCTTTTAGGATAAGAACACATACTTATGCTAGAAGGAAAGCTAGTAGTCGCTAGCTTTCCAACAGAAAAATCATGTCCATAGTGATTGGTGGTTGTTAGCTTATACCTTGAGCTTGTGGCATGCACTCTATTTTCAAATAAGCACATGGCACAAGATCTAGCATCAGCATTTCCTTTTAGGATAAGAACACATACTTATGCTAGAAGGAAAGCTAGCAGTCGCTAGCTTTCCAATAGAAAAATCATGTCCATAGTGATTGGTGGTTGCTAGCTTATACCTTGAGCTTGTGCCATTTGCTCTATTTTGAAATAATCACATGGAAAAAGATCAAGGAAAGCTAGCGACTGCTAGCTTTCCTTCTAGCATAAGCATTTCCTTGTAAAATAAACACACATGCTTATGCTAGAAGGAAAGCTAACAGTCGCTAGCTTTCAATTAGAAAAACCCTGTCCATGGTGATTGATGGTTGCTAGCTTATACCTTCAGCTTGTGCCATGTGCTCTATTTTGAATGAATGCTAGCTCTCCTTCTAGCATAAGCATTTCCTTCTAGCATAACACACATGCTTATGCTAGAAGAAAAGCTAGCAGTCGCTAGCTTTCCAATAGAAAAATCATGTCCATGGTGATTGGTGGTTGCTAGCTTATACCTTGAGCTTGTTCCATGTGATGTATTTTGAAATAAGCACATGGCAAAAGATCAAGGAAATTTAGCGACTGCTAGCTTTCCTTCTACCATAAGCATTTCCTTCTAGTATAAACACACATGCTTATGCTAGAAGGAAAGCTAACAGTCGCTAGCTTTCCAATAAAAAACCCTGTCCATGGTGATTGGTGGTTGCTAGGTTATACCTTGAGTTTGTGCCATGTGCTCTATTTTGAACGAATGTTAGCTTTCCTTCTAGCATAACACACATGCTTATCTTAGAAGGAAAGCTAGTAGTCCCTAGCTTTCCAATAGAAAAACCTTGGGCATGGTGATTGGTGGTTGCTAGCTTATACCACTACTACATTTCGACCAAAAATCCGACGGCCGTATTGTCGGATTTTCGACACTTTCCTGTCGCATGTACGACACTATTGATTTTTTTTAAGCGTCGGAAACTTGTCATCGGTTATCCGACATCTTTCAAAGCTGTCGGTTAAGTGACAACACAGTTTACTGTCGATTAGCCAACACTTAAAAATTGTCGCTTTTATACTTACAGATGTCGCTTAACCGACACCTATAGGCGTCGCATAAGCGACGGTAACACGCACAGGCGTCGCTTAAGCGACACCTACAGGTGTCGCTTAAGCAACGGTTATGTATTTTTTTTTTAAAACACACATAACCGTCGCTTAAGCGACACCTGCAGGCATCGCTTAAGCGACGGTTATGTGTGTTTTTAAAAAAAAAAATATTGTGTGCCACTTCATGGATGGATACTAGCTCTGATAAATCTATGTTTTTGTACAATTGTTCTTATGAAGGGATGCATACTTAAATATTAGTCCTCTTTCCATTTCAAGTGGAGAACCTAGATCAAGACATCAAATACCTTGTATAATATCTAAAGCCTAATTTTTACATGATAGAAGATTGGAATTGGCTTATTTAGAAGGTGGACAAGAGGATTAGTAGCTGGTATTTTAGATGGTTATCAATTGGAGGTAGACTTTTCCTGGCTAAATCAATGTTAGAAAGTATTCTAGTATATTGGTTCTATCTTGGTATGGCTCCTGCCTCTATTTTCAATTCTATTAGAAAGATTATTTTATAATTTTTATGGACTGGTAAGATGGAAGCTACTAAATTTCATCTAACTTCATGGGAGAGTCTTTCTTTGCCAAAATGTTTGGATAGTTGGGGCCTTATAAACTTGGAGCGATTTAGTTAGACACTAAGTGTGAAAAAGTTGTTGCAAGGATTGTTTGGGAATAGTCTGTGGAGTATATTTATTGAAATGAAATATCTAAAATATTTCTTTGTATCTCAATGGATTCAAATCCCCCAAAATAATCCTTCTAGTCCATCTATCATTTCAAGGGGATTACTTCATTCTTTTCTAATAATGGGAGGATGGTTGAGCTAGAAAGTAGGAAGAGGAACCCATATTTTCATTGGAATTTATCTCTTCATTGGTTCTAATGGTAATTCTAAGGCCATACTAACACAAATTCATAAGGATAATACCCAGGTCACTGGCACCCATATTTTCATTGGAATTTATCTCTTCATTGGTTCTAATGGTAATTCTAAGGCCATACTAACACAAATTCATAAGGATAATACCCAGGTCACAGGAACGAGCTCTAAAATGGAGATCTTTTCTCCTTATATCCATACTTTTGGGGTTCTCTTTAACCAGATCAGCTATCATATCCTTACTGCTGCTTTAAAAACTGAACTTGGGCTTTGGTTTGTTGGAGAGAAGATTTAAAAACAGGAACAGGCTATTTAGAATCATGGGTATATCATGTGGTTAAAATCCCAAATAGAAAATAGTTAAGTCCACAATGTACTAACTGTCATTTTAAAAAAGACTAGAAAGTCCGGCAATGACACTGTCCTAATCACTAAAGTTTTAAATGTGGCATTGGGGTTATCATGATAATGTGCATAAAAATAATCTGCAAACTACTGTTTCAGAGAAATTAGACAATACCTATATACACAGAACTTCAAACACGGTATTTATTTGAACTTTAAACCAATCCAATTAAAAAAAAACTATATACACAGAACTTGCAACACATTAAAATGTCAGATTTTACATTACTTTATCTGAGAAATGACTGTCATAAGATAAATGACAACATAAACTAATTAGATGCACAACTTCATAGCATTTATCAGAATAGTGAAAAAATCGTTTAACAGACCGTCGCTTAAGCCATTCTAGTTTCATTATATCATATTCCAAAACAATCTATAACATCATCATTATATCATGATAATGTGCATAAAAATAATCTGCAAACTACTGCTTCAGAGAAATTAGACAATACCTATATACACAGAACTTCAAACACAGTATTTATTTGAACTTTAAACCACTCCAATTAAAAAAAAAACTATATACACAGAACTTGCAACACATTAAGATGTCAGATTTTACATTACTTTATCTGAGAAATGACTGTCATAAGATAAATGACAACGTAAACTAATTAGATGCACAACTTCATAGCATTTATTAGAATAGTGATTTGAGCATGACATACAATAATTCAGTACAAAAATTGCTAATATCATATTCAAACTTTTGCCCATAAATTTCCACAGCTGCAAATGAAAACCTGCAAAGCTATGTTACAAAAGAGTGCCAAGCCTTCTACCTTCTGCAAAGCTGTGTTACAAAAGAGTTCCAAGTCTTCTACCTTTTTAACATGTTCTTCAGTAACTTCATGCAGGATACAATTTTTTGGGCCAGGGTTTCGGATTTATAACATCTTTCAATAGTATACCTGCGGTAAACAAAGTCATAGACGTTCAAATAAAAGCTAATAATTTTTATTTTTAACGAATAGCAGAAACTCATCTAAAATCCTAGTAGTGTTTTATTTTCAATATGTGAAAAGATTGAGATTTATAATGGACTGCCTACCACCTTATTTTGCTGGACTTTATGTCAGAGATTATGTTGCTTGCTTCTGGTGGGATGCATCTCTGGATTTTCTATGCATTTAAACTTTAAAGTCAACATTATAATACTTGTCACAAACTAATATCTCAATTAACAAACTATTAAACAAATTGGAGACATCATGAACTAATTATAACTTCAAGGACTCTGAAATTTCTCATTATTCAGCATACCCTTTGGCAATGCATTAAACTCTTCAGCAATCCTGGAGGGTTGTGAATGTGATGTTTCTTCTTCCACTACCACAAATGATTTCAACCACAATTCAGACATTCTGCACAAACACTTGACACTGTCCACTACTAATTGCTTTACCATGAAGGAAAGATACAGGAAGCAGCAACTATATTAAGGGAATTGGAATTAAGGAAAGATACATGAAGTAGCAGCAGCATTCTATAAAGGATGGGAGGTTTGCTTATACTGATGATGCTCTTGTTCTTGTAGCTCGCATTCTTATTATAAGGACATCCACAGGGTCAAAATATCTAAGAAGTTTGTGCAAGTATTCCATCCCTATTTCATTTGGAAGTTCTTCTCATGGCTTTTGATTCTTCAAATGCATTTGAAAAAATCATGGGTATTGTCTATTCACACTGAACCATACACAGTTGGCAATTCTGATCACAACTGTATACTCCATGTATTGTGCTAAAGTTCGTGGTGGATGGCTTGGTTTAATCCTTTGCATGAACATGAGGTTCTACGAATAAAAAGTAGCTTAGATTATTATGAAACATTGGGTCTCTCTCGCTATGAGAACATAGATTTTGCTGTCCTTAAACGAATGTACAAGAAAAAGGTAGTGTTCTATCTTAATTATTCAACAAGAAGTGAGCAGCAGAATGGGAATAACAGGGCCATACATGAATCCATTTGCAAAGGATCATATTTCAACCCCAGCTGTAGGAAGGAATTATTATCAGAGGGCAGAGCTCCCAAGGATCCAAAAGACTGTCCCACGACAAATGATGGAGTACTGCTTGAACCATAGAATGAAGTGCTGGTAGAACCATACGAGGCACTGCTTGTCAATCTGTGTTGTTTCATGTGCTATCTTAGCAATGAGAATATAAGGGCACTATGAATGTATGATGAGACAAACAGTTCCAAGCATCCTGAAAACATAAGCAAATACACTCAGAAATGTACTGGACAACCCAATAGTTGAAGTTGAGGTGCAAAGAGTTAGTACACCAATATGTTTGCAAGTGTTTGACAAAAGTATTCTACCATATTTCACCCACAGTCGAAACAAAATTAATCATAGCAGTTCATACACAAGGTTACTTGAAGAGGATCCATAACCAAGTACAAGTTAGCTGGGAAAAGCTTTAGCTCATTTGGGATAGGGACCTACCTGAATAGATGGCTGTAAAAATCCTATAATGATATAATTACCAGATGAACTTGATGACCTTAAAGCAATGACAAATTACAATGTCTACCAAATGGCCTGAATAACATTACTCTTAAAATTTCAGAATAAAAATATGCCTAGCCAACTAGATTTTTGAAAGAGAATGTTTACAATGACCTTGTAAACACTAGAGTTCTTTTCAAATCTTCAGAACAAAGTGTGTTAAGGTCTTAAATTTTAAGAGAGCAAACTGGAACTCAATGACTATAAAAAAATACTGAAGTTCATGTACAAACCATTAGAGGAACGATGAATCAATGAGTTTTGAAACATATGGTAGATCAAAAATAAAATACATTAGTGAACATCAGATACCATTGGAAGAAAAAGAACTTTGTATGTTTGAGAGTACACATCCTTACAAAATGAATGCATAGAATATGACTGTGGAGTGACAATCAAAGAGTATGTGGGACATGAAAATTTAAAAAGTTTTAAGATACAGAATAATTAAGATGTCCTTACCATGTTTATAGAGGTGGTTTTCCCAGCACCATTGGGTCCAAGCATACCAAAACACTCTCCTCATGGCACAACAAGTGACAAACCATGAACTACATACTTCTCAGAGTTACCATCATTTCCTGAATACACCTTCTTTAGGTTATCACAAATTATGGCATGGGATTGGGAGGATTCTTGGAGCAATTTCTTGACCAGTTCCCTCCGAAAGGAGACAAAAAGAAAAGTATGAGAGATTGAGCTCAAATTCTATGGAGAAGATGTTCCAAAAAAAAGCTACATGTATTTTAAACTAAGCTGAGTGAATCTTGGAAATATGAAGATACCCTGCTGCCATCATTTCCAGAAATCGTGGGTACCATCCTCTGAGCGTTTTGACTGTCATACTGTGTTAATTTATTCGGATGAAGTTTCTTTCCAGCTGGGCATGATCATTGGGTATGAAGACTGTATATTGAGGAGAAATTGTGTTCCTATGAACCAAAAAGAAGTTCTTCCCTACAAACTCAGTCACTTAAGTGTTCAGCACAGCCATTAATTTGCTACATTCAAGAAATGACCAGGTTTGAGGGTTAATTAAAAGTCTGATTATGTTTTGTTACTGCTGATAAATATCACTATATTCTCACTTTACAATGATGGCCATTTTTGGTAATGAATCCTTGCTAAAGAATTAATTTGCTACTACTTTTATTTCATGAATGTTGAATGGACTGTTCATATAATGTGTATGTGCATCACTCCATAGTGAGAATCTTTGTTTTTAGGGCTCTTATAACTGTTGTTATGGCTTGTTGGGGGTGTTTATTTAGGTCATTTTTTGCTGTTAATGTTTTTTCTGGCATTTGAAGGCTATTAGTGTTCATACAATCCCTAAACCAGAGCAAAACACTCTTGGGAAAATATATAAAACAACAAACCCAATCAGCCACACACTTTTAAAATTGCTATAAAGTATAAACCCTAACAGCAGCAAAAAATGAAGCCAAAACCTTGAAAATGTTGAGGCAGAAGGACTTTGCATCAGCTTATTGTGAAAAGATTCCCAGAAAACTGAACCTAAAGTGTAAATTTTGTCTTACTAAGTATAGTGGTGGCAGAAATAGATTCAAATACCACCTTGATCAAACTCCTGAGAATGACATTAATCCTTGCATTGGTGTTGCCAAGATATTAAGCATCAAGCAAATTTGGTCCCTGAAAACCTTGATAAGGTTAAATCCAAGAAAACAAAAATAAACAAAGAAATGGCAGCAATCACAGCTGCATAAACTTCTTCTAATACCCCCTGAAACCCTCATCTATAGAATCCACAATGCTAAACCCAAGTTTTACAATTACAAACACCCCACGGGCTCAAAATCAAAGACAAAATGAAATGCCGCCTCCTAATCCTACAAATCTCAGTTGCAGGATGTCTAGTAGTCCTTATAATTATCTGGATTCTCCATCTCCCTAAAATATCAATCAGTGCCTTACCTAGCCATTCAAATTTTAAAAAACTAAAGTCACTCAGGAACATATAACAAATGAAGCAAGACTACACAGTCATCAGTAGGTGGGGATGGCAATTGGTCTAGAACCTAGAGAAAGAGTTAAAAAAACATTTTAACCATCCATCCTCATCAAAACCAATGGCCACAGCCATCAAATGAAAGAAAGAAAAATCTTTGGAGTGAAACAAACAAGAAGCATGGTCCTCTTGAGGTCATAGGAGAATTCAACCCCAACACTCCCAAGATTGGAAAAATCATTACAGCTACGATGCAATTGTTGACAGAAATCAAGAAGCTTACAATCGCCACCACACTAATCTATAGGGAATCGAGTTGAGGAATTTAAGAGGATGGGTGCAGAGGCTGGAACAATTTGGTCAGGGGTAGCAAAGATATAATCAATCTTCACGGACCAAAATCAACTAGAGGTAAAAGAAGTGTGTTCAGAATTGCAATATATTCATAATGGGCAATAAGGGTTGCAATTGTTGGAGTTGTTGAGAAACATTCTGATAGCCTAAAGGATTTAGGAGAAAGAATCAGTATACTGAACAGAATAATGCAAACAGAAGATAGATGAGGACAATTAGAAATGGGAATTAATGTTTGGGAGGATGAAAGATATGATCAAAGCAACAAGGAAGGTCATGGCCATAGAAAGGTGTAGGAAGCTGAGCCAAAGACAGGTTCTCCACATATTTTAGCATATCCTGACCAAATAGGAAGTGAACCACCTGCTCAGCTTTGGTAGGAAGGTAGTGGACCCTGTTACTTCCCATTTTGCATGGGTGTCCACTTATGATCTTCACCACAATTTCAGTAAAGGATGACATGTTCATTTGATGATGCCTTGGATCATCGATGAATGTGTAGATTGGTGGCTTGATGGTGTTTCACACATGGTATTCCTTATCTCCATGGATGTTTGGTAGCACTCCCCTTTTGCATATGGTATACATTTTGTGGGGCAGAGGAAGAAAAATAAGGCCTTAAAGTGACTGTTAGATTTCTCCTGTAGCAGCGGCATCATTCCTCAAGCCTAATTTTGTATCCTTGGATGGATTTTCACCCTAATACAAAGTTTATAAAAGGCATACATTGGAGGGTTAATTCTAGAACAATGTTTTGCAGCGGTCTCAGAGATATTTATTACACCAAATTCAGCCCTAAAACCTACAGGAAGGGATACAGAATAAAGTAATTTAAGTCCTCCTTTTTCATGATAAATTTAAGGATGAACAAGCAAGCTTTCAAAATGCCAATTTGAGAAATTATTTGATCAACAAGAGCATTGACTTGGCTCAGTATTTAGAATTAATAGGATCCCTGTAGCTCACTATGGATACAATATTCTCGCGTAGAAATCCATTTGCAGCCTTACATAATCAAGTAACAGGTCAAGATCCACTAGTATTCAGTCCTCGAGAGAGATTTATATGCCTTTCATTGCCATGTTTGGACAGTGCACAATGATGAGGGTTCGTTGCATGATTTAAAGTTGAGCAATTGGGTTAAAGGCTTTCATTTAGCCATACCTGTGCACATTATAATGAAATGACCAGCCTTTAAGAAGGTTTCTTTATGAATGCAATCAGATATAGGGTATTTCTTATAAAGGATGATCATCTTGGAGCTGACTACTCACCATTTTGCCTTTTCCTCAGCCAGCGCTCAGCCCTCTTGGACATTTGTTGGAGGAAAACTACCTTGGAGAATCATTGCATTAGGTCTTACAGCCATGACGATTATAGCATTCCGATTTGGATGATGACTTGTCCACTTTGGAGAAAATTTGCATCATCCTAGACCTGGTTTTGTGGAGAGTGTCTGCTATAGAGATAGCCTGCATATCATGCCTTATGGACATATCTCGTAGAGCTAGAATTTGGATGCCATGTCATTGGGTTTTTCCTTGCTTCACGGAAATCATTTGCTTGAGTTTTTGAGGCCACCCCTTCAAGAGCACTGATTAAAAAGAATAAGAAATGCAAGCTAACTTGATGGGATGGTACAAAACTACACCATCATATAGTTAGTTGGTTGAATGTCCTTAGACAATGAAAATGGGATGGTGCAGAAAGCTCCTCTATCGAAGGATAATCCCAGGCAGACCAAAGAAATTCAACTCTACCAACATAAGAGCATTGAACTAACTCAAAGATTGATAAAACTGTCGATGGAGAGTCCCTGCCACAAGAGAAAGAGGCTGAACTGAAGAACAGAGTGGAAAAGACTATCG
>LPNX011045458.1:0-12107 GCA_001517045.1 Pseudotsuga menziesii | reverse complement strand
TTGTGAGAATGGAAGATCTAGGTGAATTGATCAATGCCTGGCCTAATGCTTGTATAGAAAGAGCTTACAATACACCTTCCTTTAGGTCTGCTGGCAGCTACCTCCTTTGAAAGAAAATACGTAACAGAAACATTGAAGGAAAAGATGTATCAAAATCATCTATAAAAGAAATAAACAGGTACGTTACTGCAGGTAAAAGCACAAAGGCACATTGTAATTAAAACATGTTTGTTCTTTGCAGAAACAGTTAACAAGGTTAATTTTGCAAAGTCCATCCATTATAAGAAGAAATGGATACAATCTTAAAAAGTCAAAATGAAACTGGAAATAAATTCAAGAAACAGAGGATATGAGACATTCAACAAGTAAGTGACATACTTTCCTTGGGACCCATTGGAAGTCTAAAAAAAACCTTATCTGTGGAAAATGAAGACAGATTAACTTCTGATTCACTTCTAAACCTACCTACAAATCAACCTGTCATTCTTATTTCTTGCAAGATAATTTGTTATTTAATACACACACACATATATATACAATGTTCTCCCCAATGTTCCAACATGGAGGGGGTCATGTTTCCAGGTGTTCCCATTTCGAAAACTGGTACACATTTCCATGTTTCATGCAACTTAGTTACTTGGCATCGATATCCACAGTAGATTATGCTCTAAATAGTAAATACTACAGTTTTTTGGGTAGTGACAAATCATTGGTTGGGCCAGAGCTTGATGTCTCATATGCTGAATTCATCAAAATACTTTATCATGAAGGAAATATACAAGAAGCATCAACTACATTCAGGGGACTTCAATTAAAGGATCCAACTGCTGCCATTTCAAGTTGTACTATCACTTTGCAAATTGACATGTCATAAATTATGACAACCTTCAGAAGTTCAGACAACTTCTGTGCAGGCAGCCAATACACTTGGGGAAATTCCAAATGAGGATTTGCTCGCGCTTGTTAACTCACGCTATGTCGATTATGTTATCTTCTATTGTCAGGAAGGTAAACAAAAAATACTTTGATGTTTTATGATGATATGGTTAAAAAGGGGCTAGTGCCAAAATTTAAGACGTACAGTTTCCTCATTAGTTCACACTGCACGAGTGATAAGCTGCAAGAAGCAAACAAGTTAATGAAATTATGCTGGTATTACTATATACTTAAATGAGGAATACTGAAAACTGTGGATAATGTCTGATGTATGGGTAAAACTTTAAACATGTTGACAATTAGTAGTTTAGAATGTTTGTTTTTGAAACCAACCTCCAGGTGGCCGCAACCACCAGCAAGCTCAAACCATCAGTTAATAAAAAATAAGTTTTGTTGAGAATTGAAAGAATATTTATGTTAGGCAGGTTAAGAAGTCAGATATTGATTTTTTAAACAAGTTTAGAGAAGTGCAGTAACGAAATCGAAAGAGTTTGGGTACGAAATGTAAAACACCCTATGGGTATAAGGCTTAAGCAGAGGTGGCTTCTCTTTAATCTCGTATAAATTGAGTTAAAATATTCTGTTTCTGTTTAAAAATAAACATAAAACTTAAAAGCAGGGGTACAGTATAAAATTAACCTGGATAAAAGGCTTTGTATACCTGCAGTCACTGAACCTCCTAGAGAATTGATGAACAATTTAATGTCTTTCGTTGATTTTTCCAAATCCAAAAGAAAAATTTGACTGATAATAAAATCTGCACTCACATCATCTACCTGCCCATCACATCAACAACCAAAAGCTGGCTACAATAAGCTCAGATCCTCCAAAGCAATAAAGTAGCAAGTTTACATCATCGAGAACATTCACCTTTACTATAGACATGGCATCGAACCATGTTATCAATACCAGTGTTGTGTATATGCAATAAAATGACTACATGGAAATCAAAGTTAGCAAATGCAACCAACCAGACAAAACACAAAATTAGGATCGGACTTGACAAGGTAGAGAACATCTATACATGGCTTGACGTCTTAAATCGTTCGTGCAGGTGATAGGATCCTACAAAAAATGCCATTTGGGTAATCCAAAAATTACATGCGGTATATCCACAAATAGTATTGAACCCTACATTATGTATGCAATTGAATTGTTTGTATGGAAATAGAGGTAAGGACCATGGACTGACAAATGTCACCCATAAGGCTATACCCGCATACAACACTAAGTTTAGGAATACCTAGTTGTTAGGCCCTGCATTGTGTTTTGTTGTATTGGGATGTTGGTTGCATTGTTTTGCAGAAATTGCCACAAAGCCACAATGGCCAGTTCAGCTAAGGAGCTCATTCTTCTTCTGGAAAACCTAATAATAGAGGGAGCTGAGAAACAAACCTGGGAACCCAAGAAGACGATCCTCTGTCGGAGAAGCATATTGGTGGTATCTAGGTCCTCTGGTCTCGGCATCCATAAGTTAGATGATGTGCCTACCGAGTCCAATGATGGAGATTGACTTCCTCTTGAACTGCCTAAAGCGTTAATGGGTTTTACAGCCTGCGCTCTCTGCCTTGACCCCAAATGAGAAGCAGAAGTACAAGCACAGACAGAGTAATATGGTGGAGTTGAAAGGCTATTTTTATTGAAAATGGCTAACTGAATAGATGGGCAGCTCAGGTTTAGATATTGCTTTGTCAAACCTCTAGATGGAATTGTTGGGACTGCGTTGGCGTAGGTCTCCATGATCAGTTCAGATGAAGAAAATAAATTGAGTGACTAGTATACAGCGAGGATCTGGGCCAGAATTTGGCTGCCAATGTGGTAAAAAGAGAAACTCATTTTGATATGAAAGTCTTTGCACCTTGAGCGACCATAATCAAAAGCGCTTTTGTTAGTTAAGTTCCTGCTCGCGCCGTTCAAAGTAACCGTCGCTTAAGCGACGCTTAGCACCACATGTTAAACTAGCCGTCTCTTAAGCGACACTTATCACCACATTTACAACAAAAAAAAATAACCTTGTGATTTTTGGTGAGTTTAAAAAAAGAAATCCACGCGCCGTCGAAAGTAACCGTCGAATTTTGGATCGAAATGTAGTAGTGTACTTTGAGCTTGTGCCATGCACTCTATTTTCAAATCAGCACATGGCACAAGATCAAAGAAAGCTAGCGACTACTAGCTTTCCTTCTAGCATAAGCATTTCTTTCTAGGATAAGAACACATACTTATGCTAGAAGGAAAGCTAGCAGTCGCTAGATTTCCAATAGAAAAATCATGTCCATAGTGATTGGTGGTTTCTAGCTTATACCTTGATCTTGTGCCATTTGCTCTATTTTGAAATAAGCACATGGCAAAAGATCAAGGAAAGCTAGCGACTTTTAGCTTTCCTTCTAGCATAAGAATTTCCTTATAAAATAAACACACATGCTTATACTAGAAAGAAAGCTAACAGTTGCTAGCTTTCAATTAGAAAAACCCTGTCCATGGTGATTGATGGTTGCCAGCTTATACCTTCAGCTTGTGCCATGTGCTCTATTTTGAACGAATGTTAGCTCTCCTTCTAGCATAAGCATTTCCTTCTAGCATAACACACATGCTTATGTTAGAAGAAAAGCTAGCACTCGCTAGCTTTCCAATAGAAAAACCCTGAGCATGGTGATTGGTGGTTACTAGCTTATACCTTGACTTGTTCCATGTACTCGATTTTCAAATAAACACATGACACAAGATCAAGGAAAGCTAGCAACTGCTAGCTTTCCTTCTAGCATAAGAATTTCCTTGTAGGATAATAACACATACTTATGTTAGAATGAAAGCTAGCAGTCGTTAGCTTTCCAATAGAAAAATCATGTCCATAGTGATTGGTGGTTGCTAGATTATACCTTGAGCTTTTGTCATGTGATCTATTTTGAAATAAGCACATGGAAAAATATCAAGGAAAGCTAGCAATAAGCAAGTGTTAAAAGCAAGTGTTAAAATAAAACCCGGATCAGAAGTGCACCGTTCCCAAGGAGGTTAAAGCCGAGGTATAGTTGCCCTGCTCTCCCCTACGAGTCACCCAACTCGTTGTAGGGAGACGACACTATACCGTACTTGCTGAACCACTGATCCACACTTGACGCAAGGTAGCTTAGTGGCCAAAGTTAGGAAATCACCAAGGAGCACTTGTGGGTGCAATTGACTCCTGAAGTCAGCTATTGCCGTTGGAAGGTGTTGCCAAGCCTTCTAGATTGGAACATTTGCCCCATCGCCAGTAGAACTGCCTCTTTCTTACCTTCACTAGTCAATTGGTGTGTGGACTCCATTGTCACCATCAATTGTTCTTTTGGAAGGCCTAGTTACATATCCGCGGAAAACCATACACTTTTTTTATATTTATATGTTCAACCTACCAAACTCATAATTAAACATAATCTACATTTTGTGACTCTTTCACTAAACCGACTTTGAACATATCACTCACTTGTTGCACCTTTTACACTTATTTGTAGCTTGTGATTTGTCTTGTTCATAGTCCATTAACCACGATAGATTAGAGTGGGAACAATAAAAATTCGTAGTAGAATTCTTTACCCACACAATATGTGCAGTTTTGAAGAGCTGGGTAAACATGCACTTGAAGTTGTTTTTTTGTTTTGCTTTTAAATGGTCAAACTTAGGACAAACATAATTGCATGTTTATCAAGTCCCCACATCCTTATAATCATTTGGAAGGTCTTCTTGTAGAAGTTGATAAGAATTTCTAACAACAAAGGTTTTTAAATTTTACATTATATTTTTTACAATTTCAAATATTATGAGTGATTCAATATCAAGTACTTATATTGAAAAATCCATGGAAGTACATCCCATTGGAGATTCACTACTCATCAATCTTTTTTTCTCTTCGTCTCATTCTGATCCTCTTCTTGATTATTTGTCTCCTTTGTTTAAGAAAGAGGGTTCGTGAACACCCCAAACATATTAATGAACTCAGCACAAGTCCTCTCTAAATGATTCACATGATATTAATCATATATTTCTCCATAAGTATAGTGAAAACTCACATGTCTTTTCATTTAAGTCATGACTTTCCATTTCGAGCCTACATGAAATACAATGGGCTCTATTTTTCCATGTGCTCTATTTTGAACAAATGCTAGCTCTCATTCTAACATATAGCATAACACACATACTTATGTTAGAAGAAAAGCTATCAGTCGCTAGCTTTCCAATAGAAAAACCCTGAGCATCGTGATTGGTGGTTGCTAGCTTATACCTTGAGCTTGTGCAATGTACTCTATTTTTAAATAAGCACATGGCACAAGATCAAGGAAAGCTAGCGACTGCTAGCTTTCCTTCTAGCATAAGAATTTTCTTGTAGGATAATAACACATACTTATGTTAGAATGAAAGCTAGCAGGATTTTTCTTAGAAAAATCATGTCCATGGTGATTGGTGGTTGCTAGATTATACCTTGAGCTTGTGTCATGTGATCTATTTTGAAATATGCACATGGAAAAATATCAAGGAAAGCTAGGAACTGGTAGCTTTCCTTCTAGCATAATCATTTCCTTTTAGCATAAACACACATGCTTATGCTAGAAGGAAAGCTAACAGTCGCTAGCTTTCCAATAGAAAAACCCTGTCCATGGTGATTGGTGGTTGTTAGCTTATACATTGAGCTTGTGCCATGTGCTCTATTTTGAACGAATGCTAGCTTTCCTTCTAGCATAAGTATTTCCTTATAGCATAACACACATGTTTATGTTAGAAGGAAAGCTAGCATTCGCTAGCTTTACATGGTGATTGGTGGTTGCTCGCTTATACTTTGAATTTGTGCCATGTGCTCTATTTTGAACGAATGCTAGCTTCCCTTCTAGCATAAGCATTTCCTTCTAGCATAACCCACATGCTTATGTTAGAATGAAATCTAGCAGTCGCTAGCTTTCCAATAGAAAACCCTGGACATGGTGATTGGTGGTTGCTAGTTTATACCTTGAGCTTGTGCCATGTATTCTATTTTCAAATAAGCACATGGTACAAGATCAAGGAAAGCTAGCAACTGCTAGCTTTCCTTCTAACATAAGCATTTCCTTCTAGGATAATAACAAATACTTATGCTAGAAGGAAAGCTAGTCGTCGCTAGCTTTCCAATAGAAAAATCATGTCCATTGTGATTGGTGGTTGCTATCTTATACCTTGAGCTTGTGCCATGTGCTCTATTTTGAAATAATCACATGGTAAAAGATCAAGGAAAGCTAGCGACTGCTAGCTTTCCTTCTAGCATAAGCATTTCCTTCTAGCATAAACACACATGCTTATGCTAGAAGGAAAGCTAACAGTCACTAGCTTTCCAATAGAAAAACCATGTTCATGGTGATTGGTGGTTGCTACCTTATACCTTGAGCTTGTGCCATGTACTCTATTTTGAACGAATGCTATCTTTCATTCTATCATAAACATTTTTTTCTAGCATGCCACACATGCTTATGGTAGAAGGAAAGCTAGCAGTCGCTAGCTTTCCAATATGAAAACCCTAGCCATGGTGATTGGTGGTTTCTAGCTTATACCTTGAACTTGTGCCACGTACTCTATTTTCAAATAAGCACATGGAACAAGATCAAGAAAAGCCTTGAACTTGTGCCATGTACTCTATTTTCAAATAAGTACATGGCATAAGATCAAGGAAAGCTAGCGACTGCTAAGTTTCCTTCTAGCATAAGTATTTACTTATAGGATAATAACACATACCTATGCTAGAAAGAAAGCTAGCAGTCGTTAGCTTTCCAATAGAAAAATCCTTTCCATGGTGATAAGTGGTTGCTAGATTATACCTTGAGCTTGTGCCATGTGCTCCCTTTTGAACGAATGCTAGCTTTCCTTCTAGCATAACGCACATGCTTATGTTAGAAGGAAAGCTAGCAGTCGCTAGGTTTCCAATAGAAAAACCTCGGGCATGGTGATTGGTGGTTGCTAGCTTATACCTTGAGCTTGTTCCATGCACTCTATTTTCAAATAAGCACATGGCACAAGATCAAGGAAAGCTAGCGACTGCTAGGTTTCCTTCTAGCATAAACATTTCTTTCTAGGATAAGAACACATACTTATGCTAGAAGGAAAGCTAGCAGTCGCTAGCTTTCCAATAGAAAAATCATGTCCATGGTGATTGATGGTTTCTAGCTTATACCTTGAGCTTGTGCCATGTGCTCTATTTTGAAATAAGCACATGGCAAAAAATCAAGAAAAGCTAGTTACTGCTAGCTTTCCTTCTAGCATAAGCATTTCCTTCTAAAATAAACACACATGCTTATACTAGAAGGAAAGCTAACAATCACTAGCTTTCAATAAGAAAAACTCTGTCCGTGGTGATTGATGGTTGCTAACTTATACCTTCAGCTTGTGCCATGTGCTCTATTTTGAACGAATGCTAGCTCTCCTTCTAGCATAACACACATGCTTATGTTAGAAGAAAAACTAGCAGTCGCTAGCTTTCCAATAGAAAAACCCTGGGCATGGTGATTGGTGGTTGCTAGCTTATACCTTGAGATTGTGCCATGTACTCTATTTTCAAATAAGCAGATGGCACAAGATCAAGGAAAGCTAGCGACTGCTAGTTTTCCTTCTAGCATAAGAATTTTCTTCTAGGATAATGACACATACTTATGTTAGAATGAAAGCTAGCAGTCGCTAGCTTTGCAATAGAAAAATCATGTCCATGGTGATTGGTGGTTGCTACCTTATACCTTAAGCTTGTGTGATGTGATCTATTTTGAAATAGGCACATGGAAAAATATCAAGGAAATCCAGCAACTGCTAGCTTTCCTTCTAGCATAATAATTTTCTTCTAGCATAAACACACATGCTTATGCTAGAAGGAAAGCTAACAGTCGCTAGCTTTCCAATATAAAAACCTTGTCCATGGTGATTGGTGGTTGTTAGATTATACCTTGAGCTTGTGCCATGTGCTCTATTTTCAACGAATGCTAGTTTTCCTTCTAGCATAAGTATTTTCTTATAGCATAACACACGTGCTTATGTTAGAAGGAAAGCTAGCAGTCGCTAGCTTTACATGGTGATTGGTGGTTGCTCGCTTATACCTTGAATTTTTGCCATGTGCTCTATTTTGAACGAATGCTAGCTTCCCTTCTAGCATAAGCATTTCCTTCTCGCATAACCCACATGATTATGTTAGAATGAAAGCTAGCAGTCGCTAGCTTTCCAATGGAAAACCCTGGACATCGTGATTGGTGGTTGCTAGTTAATACCTTGAGCTTGTGCCATGTATTCTATTTTCAAATAAGCACATGGTACAAGATCAAGGAAATCCAGTGACTGCTAGCTTTCATTCTGACATAAGCATTTCCTTCTAGGATAATAACACATACTTATGCTAGAAGGAAAGTTAGTCATCGTTAGCTTTCCAATAGAAAAATCATGTCCATTGTGATTGGTGGTTGCTAGCTTATACCTTGAGCTTGTGCCATGTGCTCTATTTTGAAATAAGCACATGACAAAAGATCAAGGAAAGCTAGCGACTGCTAGCTTCTCTTTTAGCATAAGCATTTCCTTCCAGCATAAACACATATGCTTTGCTAGAAGGAAAGCTAACAGTCGCTAGCTTTCCAATAGAAAAACCATGTCCTTGGTGATTGGTGGTTGCTAGCTTATACCTTGAGATTGTGCCATGTACTCTATTTTGAATGAATGCTACATTTCATTCTAGCATAAATTTTTTTTTCTAGCATGTCACACATGCTTATGGTAGAAGGAAAGCTAGCAGCCGCTAGCTTTCCAATAGAAAAACCCTAGGCATGTTGATTGGTGGTTGCTAGCTTATACCTTGAACTTGTGCCATGTACTCTACTTTCAAATAAGCACATGGCACAAGATCAAGGAAGGCCTTGAACTTGTGCCATGTACTCTATTTTCAAATAAGCAGATGGCACAAGATCAACGAAAGCTAGCGACTGCTAGCTTTCCTTCTAGCATAAGCATTTACTTATAGGATAATAACACATACCTATGCTAGAAATAAAACTAGCAATCGCTATATTTCCAATAGAAAAATCTTGTCCATGGTGATTGGTGGTTGCTAGCTTATACCTTGAGCTTGTGCCATGTGCTCTGTTTTGAACGAATGCTAGCTTTCCTTCTAGCATAGCACACATGCTTATGTTAAAAGGAAAGCTAGCAGTCCCTAGCTTTCTAATAGAAAAACCTTGGGCATGGTGATTGGTGGTTGCTAGCTTATACCTTGAGCTTGTGCCATGCACTCTATTTTCAAATAAGCACATGGCACAAGATCAAGGAAAGCTAACGACTGCTAGCTTTCCTTCTAGCATAAGCATTTCCTTTTATGATAAGAACACATACTTATGCTAGAAGGAAAGCTAGCAGTCGCTAGCTTTTCAATAGAAAAATCATGTCCATGGTGATTGGTGGTTTCTAGCTTATACCTTGAGCTTGTGCCATGTGCTCTATTTCGAAATAAGCTCATAGCAAAAGATCAAGGATAGCTAGTGACTGCCAGCTTTCCTTATAGCATAAGCATTTCCTTCTAAAATAAACACACATGCTTATACTAGAAGGAAAGCTAACAGTCACTAGCTTTCAATTAGAAAAACCCTGTCCATGGTGATTGATGGTTGCTAGCTTATACCTTCAGCTTGTGCCATGTGTTCTGTTTTGAACGAATGCTAGCTCTCCTTCTAGCATAAGCCTTTCCTTCTAGCATAACACACATGCTTATGTTAGAATAAAAGCTAGCAGTCGCTAGCTTTCCAATAGAAAAACCCTGAGCATGGTGATTGGTGGTTGCTAGCTTATACCTTGAGCTTGTGCCACGTACTCTATTTTCAAATAAGCACATGGCACAAGATGAAGGAAAGCTAGCGACTGCTATTTTTCCTACTAACATAAGAATTTCCTTGTAGGATAATAACACATACTTATGTTAGAATGAAATTTAGCAGTCGCTAGCTTTCCAATAGAAAAATCATGTCCATGGTGATTAGTGGTTGCTAGCGTATACCTTGAGCTTGTGTCATGTGATCTATTTTGAAATAGGCACATGGAAAAATATCAAGGAAAGCTAGCAACTCTAGCATAATCATTTCCTTCTAGCATAAACACACATGCTTATGCTAGAAGGAAAGCTAACAGTCGCTAGCTTTCCAATAGAAAAATCCTGTCCATAGTGATTGGTGGTTGTTAGCTTATACCTTGAGCTTGTGCCATGTGCTCTATTTTGAACGAATGCTAGCTTTCCTTCTAGCATAAGTATTTCCTTATAGCATAACACACGTGTTTATGTTAGAAGGAAAGCTAGCAGTCGCTAGCTTTACATGATGATTGGTGGTTACTCGCTTATACCTTGAATTTTTGCCATGTGCTCTATTTTGAACGAATGCTAGATTCCCTTTTAGCATAAGCATTTCCTTCTAGCATATCTCACATGTTTATGTTAGAATGAAATCTAGCAGTCGCTAGCTTTCCAATAGAAAACCCTCGACATGGTGATTGGTGGTTGCTAGTTTATACCTTGAGCTTGTGCCATGTATTCTATTTTCAAATAAGCACATGGTACAAGATCAAGGAAAGCTAGCAACTGCTAGCTTTCCTTCTAACATAAGCATTTCCTTCTAGGATGATAACACATACTTATGCTAGAAGGAAACCTAGTCGTCGCTAGCTTTCCAATAGAAAAATCATGTCCATTGTGATTGGTGGTTGCTAGCTTATACCTTGAGCTTGTGCCATGTGCTCTATTTAGAAATAAGAACATGGCAAAAGATCAAGGAAATCTAGCGACTGCTAGCTTTCCTTCTAGCATAAGCATTTCCTTCTAGCATAAACACACATACTTATGCTAGAAGGAAAGCTAGTCGTCGCTAGCTTTCCAATAGAAAAATCATGTCCATTGTGATTGGTGGTTGCTAGCTTATACCTTGAGCTTGTGCCATGTGCTCTATTTAGAAATAAGAACATGGCAAAAGATCAAGGAAATCTAGCGACTGCTAGCTTTCCTTCTAGCATAAGCATTTCCTTCTAGCATAAACACACATACTTATGCTAGAAGGAAAGCTAGTCGTCGCTAGCTTTCCAATAGAAAAATCATGTCCATTGTGATTGGTGGTTGCTAGCTTATACCTTGAGCTTGTGCCATGTGCTCTATTTAGAAATAAGAACATGGCAAAAGATCAAGGAAATCTAGCGACTGCTAGCTTTCCTTCTAGCATAAGCATTTCCTTCTAGCATAAACACACATACTTATGCTAGAAGGAAAGCTAGTCGTCGCTAGCTTTCCAATAGAAAAATCATGTCCATTGTGATTGGTGGTTGCTAGCTTATACCTTGAGCTTGTGCCATGTGCTCTATTTAGAAATAAGAACATGGCAAAAGATCAAGGAAATCTAGTGACTGCTAGTTTTCCTTCTAGCATAAGCATTTCCTTCTAGCATAAACACACATGCTTATGCTATAAGGAAAGCTAACAGTCGCTAGCTTTCCAATAGAAAAACCCTGTCCATGGTGATTGGTGGTTGCTAGCTTATACCTTGAGCTTGTGCCATGTGCTCTATTTTGAACGAATGCTACCTTTTATTCTAGCATAAACATTTTTTCTAGCATGTCACACATTCTTATGGTAGAAGGAAAGCTAGCAGTCGCTAGCTTTCCAATAGAAAAACCCTAGGCATGGTGATTGGTGGTTGCTAGCTTATACCTTGAACTTGTGCCATGTACTCTATTTTCAAATAAGAACATGGCACAAGATCAAGGAAAGCTAGCGACTGCTAGCTTTCCTTCTATTATAAGCATTTACTTATAGGATAATAACACATGCCTCTGCTAGAAAGAAAGCTAGCAGTCGCTAGCTTTCCAATAGAAAAATCATGTCCATGGTGATTGGTGGTTGCTAGCTTATACCTTGAGCTTGTTCCATGTGCTCTATTTTGAAATAAGCACATGGCAAAAGATCAAGGAAAGCTAGCGACGGCTAACTTTCTTTCTAGCATAAGCATTTCTTTCTAGCATTTTTGAGAAGAAAAACTTTTCTTTTTAATGAGTCTCTACTTGTGCTAGATGCAATGGATTTTTATTTATCTTTAAGTATTTAATATGTTTCCACAACACATGACCCTTATTATTCTTGTGCATGTGAATAAAAGACATGTAATAGAATATTGTTTGATAAT
>LPNX011045452.1:309783-344514 GCA_001517045.1 Pseudotsuga menziesii | reverse complement strand
AGCATCCAGCACCAAGGTTACAAAGTCTTTTGTATTTATTTTTCTATATTGTGAAGGATGGACAGAATGTAAAATAATTATCATTTTCTAGGATGGATAGTTTCATCATATATATATTAACTTTGTTTGTCCATTGTGTCATGAAGAGGAATAATATCAATTCCAGGTTGAAGAGCAAGCTTGTTAATAAATCTAATGGTCAAATCATTGCACAAAACATTGATATGAGGTTTATAGGACATCTGGCAGCAAAATTTGGAGTTGCTGATTCTACATGTGGCAGCTAAAGGAATCCAAGGAAATTAATCATCCATTGTTCCAGCCTCTAGGCAGAGCACCGGATTTTGAGCTAAATTTAGGTGTTGTAGACATTGAATGGGATGTTGGCAAAGTATTTGGTTTCGAAGCAATCCTAAATGTAAAGGCATCCTAAATGTAAAGGCAGAGGATCAACATTTATTCGAAGGAAGGTAGCAGTTGAGAATTTAAGGGCACGAATCCTATGTTTATGTAACAAACTCATATGCTTTGTCAAAGAGATGGCAGATCATCTAAAGATAGGTACCTTTTTCCAGATCTAAAGGCACAAAGTTGGCACAAAGGTATCATCTAAGTGTCGATATTATATTCAAATGGATTTGAACAATCTCGAGTTTAAAGATATTCAATTGATGAAGATACAAAAAAAACACAGATGGAAGACAGAGATTCGTTTTGGCACATTCTTCAGGTGGAAAAATAGAAAACTAAAAGCTATCAAGGTTTCTAAATCCCACTCCATTTCTCATTTGTTGTTCATATATAATGTCCTTCTATTTGGTAATGGTTATGTAGAATAATGGCAATGTTTCAATGGTATCATTAATCTTTTCTTAGCATATGGGGTGGAGGTCATTGTTTTAAAATTATGCATCCATTGTAATGAAGTTGAGAAATAAGACTTAGACAAAATCCTAGGCCTCTTCACCATTCAGATTGATAAAACTGATAAATATTTTAAGTACTTAGGCTATTTCATAAATCCAAACAGTTGTTATACAAAAGACTAGCTTTGGCTCCTTTAAAAAGTGGAGAAGAGGATCAATTGCTAGTATTTTAAATGGTTATCCTAGGGCAGTAGATTAATCTTAGTCAAATCCATCCTAGAAAGTATCCTTGTTTATTAGATGTCTATGGTTAGGATCCCTATGTCTATCTCGCAATCTATCAGAAAAAATATAATGAACTTTCTTTGGTCATAATGGGGGGGTAAAAGTAAATTTCAATTGGCCAAATGGGAGAAGATTTGCTTACCTAAGGTGTTTGGAGGATGGGGAATAAAGAGCCTACAGTGGTTCAATCATGCTCTCTACCTTAAGAGTCTTTGGTGTGGGTTGTTTGGACCAAGTTTGTGGACTGAGGTATTCATATCTAAGTATCTCAAGAAATATTCAATGGAATACTGGATTAGAAAGGATGATTAGTCAATATCTCAAGCCTCCAACATATGGTATGGTTTTACTAGAACCTTTCCCTGATTAGGGTCCTAGATTTCATGGAATATTGACAATGGTGAAAAGGTGATCTTGGGTATTGACTCTTTTGTTGGGGGTGATACTTTCTATAATATTCCTGGATCCTTTGGTCTCATATTTATTTATCTTGGGATTAACTAGATTAACACATATTAGAGCTTGTGATTATGATTTTAATGATGTTTCATACTGGTTTACTACTCGAGATTTGGGTTTATTAGGTGAAATGGCCTTGGAATGGTCTCATTTCACTGCAAGTCTTAATCATTTGGGAATCAGAATCAGCATGGAGACAGATTCTCTTCTCTGGGTTTGGAATTCTAAGTCTGGACAAATCGGTGCTAAAGAATCCTACAAAGCAATCTCAACCTCCTAAATTGGAACAATCCCTTTTTGGTGGCATAACAAATTGCGGAAAGGAAATTATCCTTTGAAAATTAAATGTTTTGTTTGGCTATGCTTGGAGAAAAAGATCTTGACTTGTAATATTTTGATGAAGAAAGGTTTATCAGGACCAACAATTTTCATTCTTTGTAAAAGCAATGAAGAAACTAGTCAACATATGTTTGTTGATTGTGTTTATAGTCAAAAGGTTTGGCTTGAGATCCTCTCCAAGCTATAGGTTCCTTTCAATTAGCATTCTCTATCGCTGGAGGTTTTGTTGCTACAATGGTTTAAATCCTTTCCATGTCTTAAATTGTTTCCCTTGTTTGTTATGTGGGGTATCTGGAGAGCCTGCAACATTTTGATTTTTGTTGATAGCATACAGTCCCCAATTAGAGTTAGTATTGAAGTATTGAGTTATTTTAATGAATTTTACAGAGCTCCTACAAACAAAAGTTCAAGATTGATTCACGATCCTAGGTGCACTTCTAGGTTTCCTTATGGGTATTTCGATGATGCATCAAAAGATATTCTTTGTGGTCGGGGCATGGTCATCAAGATGGATTCATACCATTATTTTCTATTGAGGATGAGTTATGGGTATGGGAGCAATAATTGAGCCAAACTAATAGCTCTATAGGGCCTTCAAAATTTTTCGATTCTCGTAAACATCCTGGAAATCCATGTGTTTGGGATTCAAAAGTAATAGTGGACTGGGCCAATGGTATTTCTACACTACAGGTATCCTTATTAGATCATTGGTTCAGCAGGACAATGCAACTTATGGACAAGTTCATCTCTTTTTTTTATCAAAGATGTATTTCAAGAGCTTAGTGTTTTGGTGGATGAACTTTCAAAGAAAGTTGTGGGTGATATTGAAGGTCCTCTTTAACCTTGATCCCTCTAATGAATTTTATGATGATGATGTTATTATCGTAGCTTATCATTATACTTGCCAATGCACTAAAACATTATTATTGACAAGCACATATTTAAGTAAAACGTTATTACTGACAGGTACATATTTAAGTAAAACGTTATTACTGACAGGTACATATTTAAGTAAAACGTTTAGTGAAGGGTGATGTGAAACCCAAAAACGTCAAAAAAAATTTGTTTGACAAGTAATATTCTAGTGAAATTCCAACACTAGGTGTGGCCTACATCTTTCAACGATTTGCTGCTCTATTGAAAGTTCATTCCTCTGGAATTTGATATGGGGTAACTAAATATATAATCGACAAGATGTGCACTACACAAATTTTTATGGTGGAAAATCTAATTGGAAACAACTTAAGTTACTTGGTTTGAGTTCGTGTTTTAAATTTGGAGACTTTGAAATTCCACAAACCTAAGTTACTTGGTTCGAGTTTCTGGTTAAATTTGGAGACTTTGAAATTCCACAAAAAATCTGCAAGGAAAAAATTGATAATAAAATTGGGCAATAAGTTTTATTATAAATTTTGGAAATTAATTTTTTTATATTATATATAAATATTAAATCTAATAAAAAAACATTTCATTTTATATATATTATTAATTAAAAATATTTTATATTATATATAAATATTAAATATAATAATGATATGTACTAATAAACATACTAAAGATAGAAGGAGTAAGGTATCTACCCGACCATTTGCAACGAGGCCCACTTGAGTTCGTCAGGTAATAGATTACTCCATTATATTTCTGCGACAGTGAGACCAAGAACAACAAATTTTGCTTCTTTTCTTGCATTTTCATTGCAAATCAATTCTATAACAAACTATTATTACACTCTGGTATAATGCAATAATGAAGAATACTAATTTACCAAATCAAATTGAATCTATAGACCAAACCGATCTAAACCTTATCTGAAATTGTGTTCAAAAAATAATTTGAAATTCAATTGTTATGGATTTGATAACGCCAATGTTCTGTGTGTATGCTAGTTTAAAACTTTAACCTCCTTGATCATGAAGGATATAGAATCCAAGGTTTAAACCTGGATCCGGTTCCATAAAACAAACAAAAGAGTTGATTAATTGTTACAAGGAAGTTGGTAAAACGTTCAAGTTTTAGATCTTTCCAGTTATTTTTACAATTTTAAATATACATTTGCAATTTTCATAAAAATTCCAATCATAACTTAAAATTTTAAACTTCCACTTACAAAACAAAAATTTTCATGGCTAAATTTATGAATGGATGAAATCTAGAGGGCACTTGGTGTGAAAGTAGGTGTTGAAATCATTTCTTCTTGGTCTCACGGAAAGGTAACAGAGTAAGGTATCACCCGACCGGGTCAAGTGGACCTCGGTGCAAATGGTCAGGTAGATAGCTTACTCCAAGATATAATATTAAGCTCAATCCACATGGAGAGGGTTATGATATGGTGGTGGAAGAAACTGTGGAAAATCAATAGTCCACCCAAAACTAAACTATTCATGTGGTGTGTACTGGAAAACAAGGTACCTGTCTGGGACAATTTACAAAAAAGGTGTTTCCAAGGGCCTGGTTGGTGTGCTCTCTGCAATTCTAATGGTGAGTATGTCACACACCTTTTCTTATACTGTCCTTATATCAAATAAGTGTGGAACGAATGCTCGAAGGCCCTTGACTATAATTTTAGGTGGGTAGGGCTCTCGATACTTGAAGCCTGGGAGAACTGGAAGGGGTTAGAAACTCACGAGTCTATGACAGGTCTACCACTGCTTGTCATTTGGGGCATTTGGCTTGCTAGGAACAATTTAATTTTTGCAGACAAAGAATGTTCTCTTGAAATTACAGTAAGTTTGGCTTGTGGTATTTTGTTTTCCTTTCCTCAATACATCAGGGTGTCTAGACAGAGGGAAGTTTTGAAATTAGAAATTGATAGATCTGTGCCGTGGGGGTTTTTTGATGGGGAAGCCCAGAACAATCTTTGTGGGGGAGGGGCTATACTTTTCCTTTCGGAAAATCACTCCTTTGAATTAATGGTGGGGTTGGGCGAAGGCAGTAACAACTATGTTGAGCTTATGAGTTTAAAACTCCTTCTTATTTTGCAGCAGAGAAAGGGTGTAGAAATTTAAATGTTTGTGGAGATTCAATGAATATGATTAACTGGACCAAAGTGATCCAACTGTGCAAAAATCTAAGACTTGCCAACATTTTATCTTCCATTAAATTTCTTTTAGACACTTATGTATCTTTTTCATGCCGACATGTCTACAGGGAAAATAACAGGAAGCCGGACAAAGCCTCGAAGGAGGGGCTACAGTTGGCCTTGGGTCGGTGGAAGATCAGAGAATTGAATGAGGACACTGTCCATGAATATTATCATAGGCCTTTTATAGAAGGAATTGCTGCTACATAATTTTTTCTCATTTCATAAAAATTTTCTGCTTGAACATCATATTATGATACTGTTTTTTTGTGGACCTTATGTTGGACTGATATGGCACAGTTACGGCTGGTTTTGGACTATCTCGGGGCAATTTGTAGGTTATATTCTGTCTTGGTACAGATTGAAAAAATAGTCTTTTGTAATATTTTTTATCAGGACAACATGTTCATTTGCTTAAAACTATTGTATAGGGGGACTATCAGAAGACCTTAAGGGTCTGTTTTTTTTCTACTTACTGTATGTTCGCAAATACACAACAAAGTGTATCTACTATATGTAATTTTGTTCTCGAAATATTATATAAAATCACGCATTTTTCCCCAGGAAAAAAAAACACTAAAGCTTTAATAAAAAACATTTCATTTTATATATATTATTAACTATAATATTATATATAATTGTTAAATATAATAATTAAACATTAAATATATTAAATAATATATATATTAAATATAAATACAAAAACAATGTTGATAATCACACCAACAAACAAAAATGACCAGCGACTGCTAAATTGAAATAGAATATACATGTTCTACATGCTCAACCAACCACCGGCAAAATAAACCCGGTCAATTTTTGAACTAATCGAACGCCCAAGATCACTAAGTTTGTCTCACGCTTACAGTCACTTCACATGATCATCAATTTACTTGTCAATCATACCTGCCGCAAACCATGACCTACAGGCTGCCGAAAACCGACCAGAAACGCCGATACGGAACCCTTAACGCGATCGCGAGATCACGTCGCTACGAAATACTCAAGTGCAGACACGAAATTATAGGCGACGAAATTTAGGTTAGGTTTTACCACATGAAAATCGGTGAATTTTTTGAACAAATTTGGGCTGCCACAAAAATCGGCGAATTTCGATTTTGAAGGCGAGAATTCGCCGAATCCGGTGACTTAGAAAACAACTATTAATTGTAAAATTTTATTTGCAATGTTTTGCAAGGTGCAACTTGTTGGAGACACCAACCTCCAATTTTCTTAGCTACAGCTGAAGGATGCATTAACACCTTGCCAACACCTTGTTTTTGTCAGCTACAACTGACAGGATGTTGCAACACTCTTTCGCAGGTTGCAACCTGCCCTAACACCACCCTACCACCCTTTTGATATTTTATTTTTATCTTCAGAACTTATCTTCACTTTCTCAAACTCTACATCTCGATTTAATACATTTTATTGGTCTCTATTATGATGTATGAACTTTGAACTTCAGTGGAGAGACACCTTCTTCTAGAATAGAACTTTGTTTATATATTCTATTATTATGTCTTTTCAATTGAGCCATCATGTCTTTAAATGAGAATTATGCCATTTCACAATCGTAAACTTTCATCAAAGATTATACATTTATTTGAATATGTTTTAATGAACAATAAATTCTGCATAGTTTTCAATCATGCTTTAATTAAATTATTTTGCTAATTAATTAAACAATATAGATCAAAAATAAATGCCCACGAGATCAAATACATTATCTAAATACAAGCATATTTATGCCCGCAAGATCTAAATGCATGCATAGATATGCCCACAAGATGCACGCAAGCTTCACTTTCAAGATTATGCACACAGGCTTATCCAAATGCCCACAAGCTTCTCTAAATGCATGCGGTTCCATGGAAGGAAATGCACACAGGAGAAGCACGCAGGAGATATGACTATCTACGTTGACGTCAATGCCAATTCATTATCCAATAGGCTTCTATTGCCAATTGTTGGCCCTAGGAAAAGATAAACATAATTTTTTTCGAGAAAACGAAGATTATGGTTGCAAGGCGAGCAAAGGTCACGATGCAAGAGGTTGCGCCAAAAGAGGAGAAAAGCAAGTCAAAACGAGGAGTTTGACATAAGTTTTGGGTAAAAGGTAGTTAATAGTCTACTTTGGGAATAAATATTGATTGTAAACTCGGCCGATAATGCCTATATATAAATGTAACGGGATGTTTTGGGTGGGTAGAACAACCTGTCAACTGACAGTTGAGAATTAATAGCCAAGTAAATCAAGAAGTGTAAAAGCTTATAAAGTCGATCCAAGTTGTGTGTGGATCACAACATGACATGATAACAAGATACACAAGAGGAAGAATGCAGACAAAGAGATATAGAGAGGAAGAGGGAAAGATCAAAAACCTGAGAGCATGAGATGAGTAAAGAAGTCATTGAATGTAAAGAAGATATAAAGAAGAGTCAGCAGGTTGTGTGCGCAAACCAAAGGTGTTTAAATATTACTCATGTCAGATGAAGAGCGCCTTTGTGTTTTTTCCCATATGGGTTTCCACGTTAATTATGTCTATTTATGTCTGTGATGTTTGTGTCTATGATTAATGAACTCCTATCGTGAATGAATCTATTTAAGTATATATGTCGAGCATATAATGATATAATCATGAGGAATATTGGTTGATATGTGTTAAAGCCTATAATTTTCTATGTGTGTCGATGGATGAATATGTTGTATTCCCTAATATATGTATGATTCTATTCCTTGGTTTCTATCACGTGAACTGATGATGTTGTGATAGAATCCCCTTCCATAACTACAGAAACTTGGTTCTGGAAGTCCCCATAAGATATCTTGGGTGAGACCTCATCTGCGTCGCAGGTGTTGGCGATGGAGTTATACTCTGTCGGGCCGATATCTTAGGATTTGTTGATGAATAGGGAATCCTAAACCTAAGTAGAAATAAAAGATGCCAACAAATGGTTCTGTTGCCGAGACCTGAATCATTGTGACGGGGATATGTTTTGGAACCCGACGAAACTAGAAATTCAAGATTGGGTTGATTACAAGCACACTAGTTTGCACAGGAACAAAGTAAATGATCGTGACTAAATCTAACAAAATGGTTGGAAATATACCTTTACATAGACATTCATCAGATTTTCTTTAGTGAATTTTCCATTGTATTGCATGAATGGTTGTAAAAGCTAGCAACTCAGAAGAAACATTTTCAAGGCAAAGAACCTACAGGTTGGAGTCCTCAGTTGATCCAATGGTTGAAAAGAGTTAGTAATCTTATATCTAGGGATGTCTAATTTTGGGTTGATAGTATTCTAGAGGGATATATTACTGAGATTGCAGTCGATACTATCAGGTCATATAGTGAAAATGAAAGAGAATTATTCCAGGAACCTCGAGGTCCCTATTTGAAATCCTTAAAAATGTGGATAAAGATGTTGGTATGTGAAAAAGGGATTCTGAGAACGGAGTCTAATGGATAAATATTTGTGCACGGAAGACCCCGAGTAATGTCATAAGAAATATTGTGAGAAGAATGGACTAGAATAAGATGAGATTTTTCCTATTGGCAGAGAGACTTATCAAGAAGGTGGACACCTGAGGAGTGGAATAAAGTTTCGGTCGGGAAAGAGAAAAAGGAATGCGACAAGAAGAGGAATTTGCAGTGTGATCAAAAGAAGGGACTACGAATTGGCACCACATCTCGATGGAGAATATTGCGATGAAGGAGAGGAATATTGACTTATACATAAAGAAGAAGAAGAAGAGGTGACAGATCCAAATCAAGACTACGGCATACCTGCGGCCTCACGTACATATCCAGAACCTGAGGTAAGACCTAAAAACACATCACCTAGTGGTTTTGTCAATCATAGTAATTGTAATAGTGGAAATAGTAATCAAGGAATTCCTAATAGTGGAACCTTTAATTCAGCAATTCCAAGAGTAAACAGAATGGAAGGAAGTGATATAAAGTTACCTATATTCAATGGGAATGTGTTATAGGACTCTGAGCAGCATTGGTTCCTATGTGAAGTTGTATGGACAATGCAACAAGTCCAAGATGAGGCTAAAAAAAGAGCCCAGATGATCACAACCCTTAGAGGTCGTGCGCTTGACTAGTATATGAAATTCTCTATGGTTCCAATAAGGATCACTTAGAAATCCTTAGATCAGATATGTATGGGATTGATATAAGAGTTCAAGGATCCTAAGTTTGAGTTGCAATGCATAACAGAATTAAAAGAGATCAAGTATTTTCCGACTGAGTCTATTTGGGACTTCGACCAAATATTTAAAAATATAATGGCTAACATGAGTTTTCAGATGTCAGATGTCCAACATAAAGAATGGTTTATTGTGGCGATGCTACCGCATATCTGTATTCCTTTGATGCAACAGAATATTGTATCCTAGAGCGAAGCTCTCGATCTCACCATGAAATTGGAAGCTTCGCCAATTGGAGAAACTGGTGCAGGAATGATGCAAATACGGTCACAACTTACTAGCCTCATGTTGCATATACAAGACATCAACAAAGGAAAATAAGTGCAGGAGGAACTCTACCGTACAAGATGCATAACTAAAGGCCATAATAAATACTTGTGTCCATCATTCATGAATTATCTTTCATTAGGAGCACCAAATCCAATAAATACACAAGGAATTCCTTGGTGTAGAATTTATCAAACCGAAGGACATCGATCGGAGGAGTACTTGTATTTAAGAAAATAATGTGCACCATCCAACCTATATTGTAAATTCTGTCAATTAGTGGGTCACGATGAGAAAGATTACAGGGAATATCAGTTGTTGTAGGAGAAAACGATTGACACCTCTCTTATGAAAAGTGAAGAACATATGCAAGTTGAGTGAGCTTAGGCGCAATACCCTCAACCCAAGGGGGTGGTATTTTAGATGTCGAGGTTGAGGAGGAGGATTTGGTCACAGAAGGGGCCAAGTAATTTGTTATAGTTGTGGACAACCTACACCTTTAGCCAGAGATTGCACTAATCCTACTTCTATGTGTTCATATTGTAAATAATTGGACCACGCTGTCAAATAATTCCCTCTATTGATTGCTAAGTGGAAGGCCATAAACATGGTGTTGCAGCTGCCACATTTTCCCAAAATTCAAAAAAATTTCAGGACCCTCCTTTTGCTTAGATTGGTTTGATTTTCTTCTTTGACTTGATTTGATGACTCTCCAGAAAGACTTTCCTAGTGCTTGAAATGATCCACTGTTTGTTTAAGTTTATCATCGCTTTGAATGCGTTTTCAAGTGTCTAAGTCGAAAGTTTATTTGCTTGCGTTCCCGCCAATGCGAAGAAATAACAAGCTTTAGCTTCGATATTTTTCTCCGATGCGTTTGTCTAAATTGGTTGACTTTTGGTTTCGCGTCGGAACATCTTGTTACTTCATTCTCCGTAGTTGTGGATGGCAGACTACGAAGTCTCCTGATTATTGCTTTGAATTTTCAAACCTTGCTCTGTTATTTTCGCCGATCCCTGAGTTTTGGGCTTCCACCCTTACGGCTGCCGAAAGCACTATCCTTCCGGTCATTTAGTTGATTTCTCCTCCGATGTAGACCTTACCTATTGCGGAATGATTTTTCCTTTATGTTTCCACCGTTGCGGCTCCTGATTCCGCTATCACTCCGACGATTAGTCTTGCGAGCTCCGATGCGGATGTCTCGACGGTTAGCTTAGTGATTTTGCCACCCGACGTTGCGGAAGGAATTATTCTTGCGGCCTCTGATCCTTATGTTTTCACCGTCTGATGCGTGTCGATTTTTAGCCGCGTGTCCGTAGTATTTTTCTTTTCCATCGTTACGGTTGGGCAAAGAATTTGGCTTCCGATGTCAATGTCCTTCCGATTTTCAATTGGAAGTTTTCCCGCCTACAGCTTAGGTCTTAACTCTTTCGACTCCGATGTGCTTAAGTGTTTTCACAGTACCCATCGCCTGTTAAGACCCGCTTATGCAGCTGTGAATAGGTCTACCCTGCTGATGTTAGCGTTCTAAGCCGCTGATGAGTTCTTTGTTTCCTGTCGTTGGTGATTTCTTTCGAACCCCTAGGTAGATGGGATAGTAGTGTTGGCGCTTGTCAAGTTTCATAACAGTAATGCAGTGCATGGCGTTTCTTGCTGCTTATCTGTTGTGGTTGTTATAATTTAACGTGGTTTGATTCTCTTGAAAATATAGTCCCAACGAATGATTAATTGTCGTTTAATTGCAGGAGCGTCCAAGAGACTGTTCCGACTACTGCGGGGTGAAGTTTGGACCGAAACTGACAGGATCTCAAGGAGCGCAAGCCAAGTCGAAGGCAAAATCAAAAGCAACAAAGGTGCAGACCTGAAAGGTCTGTCAGTTACTCAGCGGATCTTGAGTGTGCGCAGAAAGGATAAAAAAGAAGGATATGAAACGTTTGAGGAACCGAAGGGTCACACGTTTGGGGGGCAGCCCAAATGGTCTACTGTTTTAGTTTAAATATTTGAAAGTTATAACCTACAGGGGATTTTTCCCAGTTAGACATGTAAAGAGATATTGTAAGAAGAACTACTTTTTTTTGCAATAAAGAATTATTGTTTGCCTGTCAGAGAAAGATTGGTGGGACATTCAAATGTTATGCTTTGGATTGCAGAAAGATGAACTATTTCATTTTTCCAGATTTTTGTCCATTAACTGTGAGATCGTTCTAACTCTTAGAGCCTATGTTCTTGTTCTAATGATTTCGGGTTTATTCTGTGAAATTACCACCATGAGTAATGCATGTTGTTCATAAACAATTGGCTATATGATTGTCTAATTGTCTAAATATCTTTAATCGTTCATGTGTTGTAGGAAGGAATATCAGCTATCTGTAATTTCTCTTTATAATGCTTGCACAATATACATTACTCATAAATAAGTTACAATTTGGCTCCCCGGGGATAGGTAGATAGTTAGTTTTACTTTATTGTTGCATATGTGATTTAGATGCTTGTGAGTTCTAAGACGAGAGGTAATAACCTGCGCATCACGTTGTGACTACTCCTTGCATCCTTTATCACCCTGCATGGTTAATTAGGCACGTGCATATCATACTTTAAGTCAAAAATACAAAAATATACACGGTGGACTGGGCCGCAACCGGTAAAACCTTTGTTTTTGTTACTTGACCTACGGTAGCCTTACCGCAAACTGGACGGATTCCCTACACCAAACAGTCACGGGCTAGTTGGGAACGTTGACTGGGGAGAATCCCTTGCTGTTGTTGCCTACGAATTTCCAGGCCTCAACACATGGGAAACTAAAACTCACCTCAAAATGCCAATCCAAACATTCAGAACATTTCTACTGAACCTAGGTATCCTAATATTGTCGTCGTAATAAGAGGAGGTGCTATGACTGGAGGATATCAAGAAGCACCATACAAACAACCAAGAGTTCGATCGGAATCACAAAAGAAAGTGCCATTTGATGTCCATAAATAAAAGGAAGTGTTATTTAATGCACAACATGAGTTCATTGACATAAATCAAGCACTAACTTCCACTGTTGTCCCAATGTCAACTGAAGGACCAATCTTGGAAATGCCTCAACGATTCAAATAGTTATTTCAAAGAAAACCAACTGAGAAGTTCAATAAATTGAAATACTTCTTTAAAATTTGTTTAGCATTAATATAAGATAAGGATGCTATAGAATGACTAGCATCTTTAGTCGAAGAACCTAAAATAAATGTGCAACCATAAAAGAAATTTAACCAGATTGGAAAAAGACTGAAAACTATTCACGAGCTAAGGATGAATTCCCAGATAGGTGATTATGACATGGATTATATTATTCTAGACTTGGGCTTAGATGTTAATATTCTCACCAGACGTACATGGGAAAGTATGGGAGAGTCGAGACTAGTATGGTCTCCCGTTCAGTTGATATTAGCCAACCAGTTGAAGGTTCTTCCTATTGGTTGACTAAGAAAAGTTCCTATCAAGATAGAAGGACTCAATATCTATACATATTTTGAAGTTATATACATTGTTGATGATGTGAATCCTTATGTTGCACTTCTGTGGATCGACTAGGATATTGATAATCAAACCATTATAAAATTCAAAAAGAGGATATTAACATTTGAGGATGCAGAACTAAGGGTGGTTGCACCAATTGATCCCCTAGAAGGCCAAAGATATGTCGAGCAAGTAAATAGTGAAGGACAATATGGATATATAGATCATATCTACAATATCAATTTTGCGAGGGATGACTATGTTAATACGACAACGGATGATAAACTCAGTTAGGGAAGTATTAGTTCCTGCTCAACAGAGTCAGGAGAATCTCTAGAGAACTAGCAAAACCGACTACATGAAGCATCAATGCAGAAATGCATAAGAATCATAAAATATATGCGACGGGTAGGTACTGAGGTATGTGATCTACCTACCAATGAAGGTTTACCTAACTTGGAATATTTTCTTACAAATTTTGAAGAGAAAGTATCTGAACCTCAACGCTTGTTATCCTGGGATTTTGCATTGAAGGCTACACCTACAAGATGGTGGGTTTCCCATAAGCAGTCTATTTTAGAATGGTCTTAATGTTGAATATTTTTGGATGTCCAATTTGGAGAAAAAGTCCTCTACACTGGTCATAAATATACATGACTGACTAATCTTATCGAGCATATTGAACATTGTCGCGTGACATGGGAGACATCGTCGCGACATGAATGGGTCCACTAGTTCATACACGCATTAGACATGATACCAAGACAATGGTATACGCCAGTTGTACTGCAACATGAAATAGTTGATTGGGAAGAGTTAGCTTCCAGTTTCATAGATACATTTGAGTTTTTGGATGATAATCCGACAATTGATGTTGTTTGCAAGTAATCAAGACTAATATCTTTGAAGACATTTATGTGTCAATGACAAGTTTCCATTAGAGCAACACGATCGTTCAACATTGGATGGAGTGCTACAATATAATAGGTGAACCCGATGATGATGATCCATGATACATAAGCACTCCTGAATCTAAGGGTACTCGAGTAGTGTAGGTGTCAGGTGTATCAAGTGACAAATTTATGAAACCTCTTAAAGTAAAGAATGTAAATATTGGTTCTTCAGAAAAAGAAAAAAAATAAAATAAAATAAATAAATAAAAATTAAAAAAAAATTAAAGAAAAAAAAAACCAAAATTTTCCAATAACAAAGACTACTGGGATGACGAGACTGTAGAAAATATTACTACCTTATTAAATGAATTCTAGGATCTGTTCCCCACAAAATTTTCAGAAATGAAGGGAATTGTTGGTGATCTCGGAGAAATGAATACTCCCCTGAAACCCAACACTAAACCTATCAAACAACAACCATACATACTCAATCCAAGATATAAAGAAAAATTCAAGATAGAGTTAGATAGAATGCTAGATGCGGGCATTACAGAACATGTTGAAGAATCTGAATGGATTAGTCCTATGGTAGTGCAAGACAAGAAAACTGGTGAAGTCTATATCTGTGTAGCACTGAGAAGTTGATGATGCTTTCCTGCATGATCCATTTTTGACCCCATTTACAAATGAAGTGTTAGAGAGCGTCGGAGGACAAGAAGTATATTCATTTACTGATGGATTCTATGGTTACCATAAGATCATGATTGCAAAGGAAGATCAATACTAAATGACCTTTGGGACATAATGGGGATGCTTCTGGTATAAGGTAATGCCCTTTGGACTCAAGAATTCTCCTGCTATTTTTTCTAGAATAGTCGTAGCTTCTTTTAAAGATTTCATCCAGAAATTTCCTGAAGTATACTTTGATTACTGGACGGTATATGGGATAGTAAAAGATTACAATGAGATAGTTAGAATGATGCTCAACTGGTGTATATAGTTCCATGTATCCCTTAATTTAAAGAAGTTCATTTTTTGTTCTCCTTTTGGAATCTTGTTGGGTCATGTAGTTTGTCGAGATGGAATACTAATGGATCCTGCAAAGATCGTGATTATTGTCGACCTACAACCATCCTTGACAGTGAAACAGTTGAGAACTACCTTGGTACATAAGGGGTATTATAGAAAGTTCATAAGAGGATATTTAGAGGTTACAACCCCTATGGAAAAATTGTTGAAGAAAGACGGCAAGTTCCAATGGAAAGAGTAATGTCGAGAGAGTTTGAATGTTCTGAAAGATAAGATGGTTACAACACCTATATTGATATTTTGTTGTTCAGGAATAAACACCCTTATAACCGAGGGTCTGGGGTTACCAACGTACTTCTAAAACTTGCAAACAATCAGCTTTAAAGTACAGAAAGGAAATAGGAAGATATGGTGGACTCACTCGATTAATGACGATTGATCCAAGCTTTGTCTTCTCCCACTCTGCTCCTCTCCAAAGCTTTCAGGGATGCACCTCCTTCGCCAGCAAAGAGACAATTCTCCAAGTACAATCTTATACATGTATATATGACAAGTTAGATGAACAATATATAGAGTGCTTAATCAAAAATATTCATCAAACAATGATACATGAAAGAGACTCAACACAAGGTTGGAAGAAGAATTCTCTTTATTAACAATAGTGAATGAGATAAGTGTACAACCCAACGCCTCTGCAACCAAAGGATTCTGAGTTCTGCTGCTCCAAATACTTTTGAAGATATACCACCAGCATAACTTTGCTCTCCCAGATTGATTGATTAATGCCCTCCCCAAGGCCTCTATCTATACTTTAGAAAATAGAGCAGTTTCGAAGGTTGAGGAGGTTGAGACAGTTGAGATAGTTAATGATTAGGGCTCAACAAATCTCCATTAATCATGTTTTATTATTTTTAATGTCAAATGGATGTGTACGCGAGTATTGATACTAGCAACCCGCATATGACACGCGAGTTTCTATAAGGGAAACCTGCATACAGATCTGTACGTGGGTTGCAATGAAGATACTCACGTACAGTACGTGGGATGTTATGGAGATAGTCACGTATGTACGTGAGTTGCTATGGAGATAGTCGCGTACGGCATTCAACATATGAAAAAGGTAAAATGGCAAGCTGGTTGGACAGTGAATGCATCTCATGTCATGCCCATCTATAGTGTTTAGGCAACCTTCAATCCATCAGTGTCCTTTTGTGTGCCAACATATGAAGTGTCAGCACTCGGACGGAGAAGTGTCATTTGGGTTGATAACAGATGTCCCCCAATGTGTGAGGTCCGAGGGAAGCGATGGCCGAAATACATTATAATCATTATCTTTGGAGAACTCAGAAATCCAATGGAGCAGACGTAGTACCTGAAACAAATACATAATAATGTCATATACAAAGTCATATCTGAGGATGTTATGTTCAATATACTCGAACACTAGCTCCTTTACAATGTTTGAATACATCATATAATACGGGTACAAGACCAAGTATATTACAAAGGTGGATCGAAGCCACAATATACAATAACGATGAGTCTTCAAAGATATGGAAGCTGTGTAAATGGATTGAACATAATCTTGTGCAACTTAGTCCATAGATAGAGAACAAAGGTCTTCATAAACAATCCCAAAGAACCAGTACAATCCAAGCCATGTGAATAAATGTAGGTTGAAGTCGAACATGGAGTGGATTCAACAGATTTTCAATCAGTAGTTGATAATCGACAATTGAAGCAAAGGAATTCTCCAATAATGAAAGTGAATCCTGAGGTATGATCGTCAAAACTCTAGGTCTTCATCGTCAGGAAGTACTGATGCGGAACCATACTGTGATAAGGAAGGCAATAGATCCTCCAACGAATCACAAGAGTGACTAGGACCTAGGTAAAGGAAGGGAGACACAAGTGATAATAGATACAATAATGATGGGATCAGGATATAGATCAAACATTGAGTTAAGTCCTTGAATAGTGAGCACGACACAGAGAAGACCCAAGGAAGCTTTTAACTTTATAGATAGAACAACTAGACTTATCTGTCATGTAGGAGACATGATTAGATTCCCCAGGTAGAACTGACAAGAGGAGGAGTAATAAACTCAAAGTAATAGCTGAACTGAAAGTGAACACTAAGGCATGGGTATCGAAAAAAACAGAGTGCTATGTTCAAGGATGACATGTTGCCACTAACTGAAAACCAAGAGAAAACTTCTTCCTTACCTTCCCTATTAAATTTTAACGAGTCCAGGAAAGTCAACTCGGATCTCTCTTCATTTTTTAACAAGCTTGAAGAGAAGAGAAAATAATGCTTGATAGTGTCACTGATTCATGGATTTAATGAGCCCGAACTAGTACATGCTCAATTGGTGTTTTCACATTTAAAGAGTCTGAAAACTCCAAAGAAGACTCTAGAGGGGTCCTTTTTCATCCAATTTAATCTCCTGAGGCCGAAAAAGTATAAAACATACCACAGAAGAACTCTCTTAACTTCCGTAGAAGAAAAGGTGAACCTTTTTCGTACTTAGTCAGGGAGGTCCGAAAAAGGTTAAATTACCACCTACCCAACACTCCTTCAAGAGTAGCATATAGCTTGAGTTTTACGAGTGTGAAGGAAAGCAAGATCACTCGGAAAGATCCATTTGAGTACGGGAAATGGGGCTTACAACAATAAACTCGATGCCTTGTTCTTTAGTGTTTAACGAGCATGACAAAGACATAAAGTACACTCGAAATATTTTTCATGTTTTAGGTCCAAAGCATGAAAAAGAGAAAACTAAGCTCATACCGGGTGCTCCTTTTCCGTAAATTTAGTCCCTCGGGTCCAGAAAAGTGATAAACCTATGCCTGAGAACACTCTTCTCAATTCTGTAGAAAAGAGAGTGATCCTTTCTCGTATTATTCCGCATGGTCCGAGAAAGAGATAGCCTACCACCAATGCGGATGCCCATTCACATATTCTTAACGAGCTTGAACGGACAATTTAACTCGGCAGTCAAGTCTATTTTTGAGGATTCAAACCTGGGCCTAAAGAAACTCCCTAAAGACAGGGAGTCCTATAAAGGGATAGCTGGTAAAATGAGACCAAAATGAGGCTCCATTTGGCGTGAAAATTAGCTACGAAGATTCCCATGTACCTAAGACAGTTGCAACATGAGTATCGAAAGACAACATTGGTTCTAAATGAGGATACTCATGAGAGGAAAGCCCTATCCATGGAATAACAATGGTAAAGACAAGGAGCTAATGGCTTAAAATACCATAGTCTGTGGTTAAAATGTTGATTGCTAAGTTTAAGATGGAGTAAGTATAGATGCAAAATGCATGTGAAACGACAAAAAACCACCCTATATGAGCAAAAAACACCTTAAAACAATGATAAACCTGTTACAAGGCAAAAAGAGATATGGTATTAGTTTAGTGAATTATGAACTATAGGAAAAAACCCACTTGAGAAATTTTATTTCTATAAATAGTTCAAAAACATAAATAAAACTCTACATTTTGAATTTTAGCCATAAAAGACAAGTTTTCACCTCTACCTTCAGTTGATCGGTGTGGACAATCCGGTGGACCAAATCCAATTCCGCAAGTGTCAAGTAAGACTACACCCCAAGCTCTTCAATTTGATCCTAGCAAATTTCAAAATTGAGTCCAAATTTTATATTTTTGAGTGCCCTTAAGTAAGGAATGTTGTGTACGTGGGTTCGCTATATTGAAACTTGCGTACACGCGTTCTGTACGCGAGTTTCCCTGAAGGACATTCACATACAGTACGCGACATGCCTAACTAGACAATCATGTACGCTGCGTGAGGGGGAAAAGTAGTGGTTTGGGTCAAAATTTTGAATTTTTCCATGAAACTAAAGGTTTGCAATGTTTGTTTTACTAGGTTTGAAGATGGTGCTTAAGTGGAGGGAGCGTGAGGATGAGGATATGGACCAAGAAGCACTCCAAAGTGCCCCCATTGTGAATGTTTTGTAGTCAAGTGGGTTGTTGAAATTCTTTTGCACATCACCTATGCGGGCCAATGTCCGCCTGCTAGAGTTCATGATAAAATACTAGGATCATGATTTAGGCATGTTCGACCTTCAAGGTGGATCCTTGGAGATTACTTCAGAGGATATATATTTCATTGTCGGTCTGTCATGACGAGGAGCTCCAGTCAATTTGGAGGGCACCAGCAGAGGTGGTGACCCTCTGAGTGTCCAAAAATACATTGATATATACTGCACACCAGGTACCCAAAAGAGAGGGAGTTGCATCCCTATTGTACACATACGTGATCTTTCTCTCCAGGTATTGACAAGTACCATAGTGAGGGTTGTGGGATCATCTTCTCTTCATCTCTCTACACGGAACCAGATGAGGTTGGTAGTGGATTGCATGCAAGGGACCCTGTATGATTGGTGCTTAGGAGTTATCCCGATTTTGAGAAAACAACTCTCGGACTGCAAGAGAGGAAGGAGGAAGAACTTTGGATATTCTAGCATACTAGTTGCCTTCTTCAAGAGAGTGTCGAGATTGAGCCCTGCAATACCCCTACTAGTTAGTTCTCCTCATCAGCCTAGGCTGAGTAGATGGGGAGATATCTTCCTCCGCTAGGGAGGATGTGGCTCAGTGCAGAGTGTATATGACGATGACTTCTACTTTTGGTGGGAGCAGCAGTTACCAATACTGGAGAAGTTTCCATATGGTGGGATGGATTTCCATGGTGATCCAGACCTTGTCCTCCCTCCAGGAGGAGCATGGGGAGAGCTAGGTAATTTTTTATTTTCAAGTTTTTAAATTTTTTATGAATTTTAAATATATAGATATATACATATGTATAAGAGTTCTAATCCTATAAACATGCCAAAATGCAGATATTGGACCAGTCCGCCCTCAAGGGAATCCACGCATGTATGTGCGTCCTGTCTTAGGCGAAGACTAGGGGCTGATTAGGGTTCTGGAGGGGAAGTTGGCCAGGCTTACCCAGAGAGTACCCACCTTGCGGATAGAGCACATCCCAGCCATCATGCATGAGTTTGTGGTTGGAGTTCCACCTGTCTGGATACGCCTTTTGAGGTGGGTAGCCAAAGTAGTTTTAGTATACATAAATGTTGTTGAGGCTTCTGAAGCCGAAGAGGCTGAAGAAGCCAGAGTACAGGGAAATCGGGGGGACCAGGGTGGTCCAAGTGACCAAGGTGGTCCTGCTTAGATCTNAATTAGCGTATGCATCAGTTAATGAATTATGATTTCTTGGAATATGATTGAATGTAATGAATTCAAAATTTCTTTCCAATAACCTAACTTGCATAAACTAACGTAATAGAATAGGGTTCCGCACTTGATAAGCTCGATTGAGCTGGGAAACTACCAGTTGAGATTCCAGTCGGACTTCCAGCTAAGTGATACCATGTGACAAAGCATCCCATAGAATCTCAATTACAACCCTATACTCAGCGACATTATTAGAACCAGGACCTAAGCAAGCGCCTACTAAGGCAACTAACTGTCTTGAGGGAGAATAAATGACCCATGCCGCTGAAGCTAGATTACAAGTGTGGCAACTGGCGCCATCAGCGAAACCTACGAACCTCTCGAAAGACATCTGAAACAAACAGCAGATGGTATTAAAAACACAAACCGATGAACTAGTGTACATAAAAATACATACAAGAAAATACAAGAAAAAGCGCTAAGCTTAAGCATAGTACTTTTTCAAGTAGAGCCCATTTCTAGGCTCAGGCAGCTTATTCCCATCAAAATCAATTAACTCATATGCGCCCTTCTTTAAGACCTTCGACATGACATAAGGCCCCAACCACATGGCCTTGAATTTTCCTGCCCCCAGGGGTTCTTTGTCTTGGTCCCAGAGCAAAACAAGTTCCCCCTCAAAGAAAATTCAAGGCTTGACCGACTTATCATATTGGATTTTGACCCCATTTTTGTGAGCTTGATTTGTTGTCAGCGCATCTCTACACTGCACATCAATATGTTCTAAGTGTATTAGACGTTCTTCAAGCTCTGTCGTATCGGGTAACACATGAATATCTATTTTCAAAGACGGGATTTCACATTCAACCGGGGTAATGGCTTCCACTCCATGAACGAGTTGGAAGGGGGAGAAACCCGTAGCAGTTTTTACATTAGTTCGATACGCGCAAAGTGTGGGGTATAGCATGATATGTTAGTTAGAACGGGTTGCATTAATAGTGCGTTTGAGGATAGTCTTCAAAGTTTTATTAACAGCCTCAACTTGATCGTTCGCTTGAGGATAGTACGAAGATGAATGTTCTTGTCTGAATCCAACCATAGTGGTCAGTTCTGTCATCATGCTATTTTGAAAATGACTACCATGGTCAGTGACAATCACCTTGGGTATACCAAACTGTGTTATAATTTGATTGAACATGAAGAAAGTTGTTGTTTCCCCATCGGCTTTAAAGGTGGGCATTGCCTCTGCCCTCATAAAATAGTCCACAACGACAATGATATATTTGTGCCCCCCAGTCGAGGATGGGTTACATGTCACGTAATCAATCCCCCACTTCATGAAGGGGCCCACCGAGACAACGAGAAATAATGGAGCAGGATGTGACCGCATTTTTCTGGTGTAAAGATGACACGAATGACAGCGCTTCATGGCTTCCACACAATCCTTAAAGATCATGGGCCAGAAATAACCAGCGCATAGTATCTTCTGAGCCATTGCTAACCCAGATAAATGACCCCCACATGCTCCACTATGGGAATCATTCAGGACAATCTCCACTTCCTCATGAGTAAGACATTGACGCAAAATGGAATCTACCCCTCTACGATATAAAGTATCTCCTATGATGAGGTAGTTCTTAGCATGAAGGCATAATTTACATCGTTCCTCCCACGAGGAAGCTACAGGATACTTCAAAGTCTGGAGATATATAAGTATATCTCCATACAAAGGGTTAGAGGTGGATATCAAGAAGCTATGCTCATTTGGGAATGAGTCTTCTTCAATGACTACATCTTCTTCAGTTGGAAATTCTGCTATAAGCTCAGCAAAAACTAAGGATTTTTTAGACTTAGCAGACTAGAAATCCAAGTCAAACTCTTGGAGAATGACTATCCATTTGTTGAATTTTCCTCCAACAATCCATCAGGACAAAACATATTGAAAAGGATTAACATCTGCCACTACTATTATAGTCCTTAGTAAGATGTAGTGACGTAATCTCTAAACAGCATAGACAGCTGCTAAGGCCACTTTCTCAACGTGGGAGTACCTGAGTTCAGGTCCGGCTAAAGCACGGATAAGATAGTAAACGACATGCTCCTGGAGCTTATCGTCTTCTTGGACCAGGACTACCCCAATGGTCGACTCGGACGCGGCCAGATACAATATAAAATCCCTAGAGTAATCTAGCGAACGCAGTAAAGGTGTCGACAACAAAGCTTTTTTCAATGCCTCGAAAGCGAGTTGTGCAGTTTCATCCCATACAAATGGGGTGTCCTGTTTTAGCAGGAGCATGAAACCCTTGGTAATCTTGGCATAGTTTACAATGAAACATCGAAGAAAATTGGACTTTCCCTGCAGGCTCTGAAGTTTCCTGATAGAATGAGGAGGAGGCAGATTTACAATGGCCTCTACTTTTAATGGATCCACTTGAATGCCTCTATTAGAGACAATGAATCCGAGCAGTCTCCCTGACTCGACACAAAACACACACTTGTGGGGATTCAAGCAGATCTTATAGTATCTGCATCGCTCAAATATCAACCTTAGGTGATATGGATGGTCAATCCTCTTACGCGAATGTGCAAGCAGATCATCAAGGTAAGGTTCGACAATGGCTTTGATATCATGGAAGGAAAATTTCATTGCCCGTTGAAAGGTTGCCCCAACATTTTTCAATCCAAAGGGCATTTTTTTGTACATGAAGGCACCCCAAGGACAAATGAAAGCAGTTTTATGTTGGTCTTCCGGTTTTATTTGAATTTGATTGTATCCGAAGAAACCATCTGTAAACGAGAAAACTTCACTTCCCGTGCAAGCATCTATAATTTGATCTATAAATGGCATGGGATAGTTGTCATTAGGATAGGATTTATTCAAATCTCGAAAGTCAGTACAGACGCATATGGTCCCTTGCTTCTTATCAACAGGAACTGGGTTGGATACCCATTTTGTCAAAGCTATGGGATAAATAAAACCAGCTTTCAACAGTTTTTCAACTTCAACCTTCACAGCCGTCGCTTTACATAGGTTAAGAGGTCTTAACTTTTGCCAAACAGGTTTAGTGTCAGGGTATGTTCGAATCTCGTGCTCAACTATCGATGGATAAATGCCTGGCATCTCCTCATATGACCAAGCAAAAACGTCACGAAATTCCTTGAACAAGGACGTATAGATTGCAATCTCCTCAGGAGAGCAGTTTGCACCGATATGTATATTTTCCACAATGTCAAGATTTACAGAGATGTTGATAGGGATAGTAGCGGAAATATTTTCCATATTTCCCTCGATAAACATTCCTTCCCTTGATAAGGGATTGATGGGTGTATCAACATCATCTGTCAGTCTCATATGAAACTCTTGATCTCTATCCTGCTTATCTCTGGAAGAAAATAGGATCGATGATGAAGATCTTCACAGATCTTATCACGTCCGCACATGGCTTCCAGAATGGCTTCATCAGAAGATAAGACCATATCTAAACAATCTATAGAATGCAAAGAGTTTTATGCCCAAGCAGGCAATAGACTTCTTCCAGGTCCTTTGAGACTGTGAGAGGGTCTAGAACGGGATCAACAGTGGTTTGAGTGATAGCTTGGTAAGCCACTTCCACTGCTGATAAGGGAACTTCCGATTCATGGGGGGAAGGGAGAACCCAAGGATCATTCTTATCAACAACCGTGGCTATGGACTTCCCCACACTAGTAGAACCTATATAGTTAATCGGGGCTGGAATATCAAATGTGCCCATCAGTGATGCATACATTCCAGCCCCCAAGATCTATGCAGCAGGTTTGACCTGATCAACCAATGGCACAGATGACTCATTAGACTGCATGTGGCCTTTTCGAGTAAAATCGAGTTGGTCAACAGTAACCAACTTCCCTTCATGTGGAAATACTACCACTCGAAAGACGGCCGACGCAATAGTGGACGTGGCATAAGTCCAGCTTCTTCCCAAAAGCAAATTATAGTCCAAAGGTGCATCAATCACTTCCACCTCAACAGACACTACTTTACCTGCCAGCTTAATTTCAAAAGCCGGTAGGATACCATGCGGATGGAATGACCTTCCATCGAAAGCAGTAAGTAGAGTGTTTGACGGGACCAGCTCTGGGGATTCAAGAGCTTTCCAACATGACAAGGACATAACACATGTAGAAGCACCCTCATCAACAACTGCCCTTCCAATGTCTTTCCTCCATGGATGATATCTATTAATAAGTCTACATGGTAAGGTAGGCGAATTTTAACATCAGACAAGTGAAATTTCGCCATGAGACCTCGACGAGTCCATGCTGCCTAAGGCTGCTAAGAGGGCATCCCGCTGGGCGGGACAGCTCTGTAACACCTCTAAAGATGACATTGCACAAGGGGTTTGGGCCAAGTATTCAACCACATAGTAGTTTGAAGCAGCCCTAGAATTACGGTTATGCAAGGTCTTCTTAAAGACACCTTTCAGTATCTTAGGCATAGTCTCAGCAGGATTCTCGATCGTGAGAGGGTTAGAAGTTTCACCTATAGCCTTACCCTTCTCAGAAGTCTCTTTTTCATAGTTTTTATTCCTGGTTTGTAGCAAAGTCGAAGATCGAACCATGTTGATATAATTGGGGTCAGGGGCATTTGAAGTGCCCCCTGCTACATTAGAAGCCAAAGCAGAATTCTGCCCTTAGGGAAAAGGATCCTTCAGGACAGCTGGTTGTTGAGATTTTAGCAGCTCCTGGGCTTCTTCCATAAGGGGACAAAGGTGAGTGAGGTGATCCTCATGGCACAACTTACACCGGAATTTCACCTTTTTCTTTTCTTTCTTGCCCCCATCAGCACTATTTGCAGGTTTCTGCTTGTTTTGATTTCCCTCCCCTTTATTTCCTCTCTTCTTCTTCCCACCGGGCTGCTGATTTTCCTTCTGAGAGGTCTGTGCAAAAACATTTGCATTTTGGGGTGAGGAGGAAGCCTTTGCTTCCTCCGTCATAGAATGTTTGACAGACAGCTGATGGAGATGTTTGGCCAAAGATTCTACAGTGGGAGATTTTATGGACCCAACCACACCATCGGCATGGTGTCCCGGCTTAGGTTTCTCTGCATCATGGGTAGGCCTCGATGCCTCAGGGATAATCTCATACAAGATCCTAGATTGCGAATAAATCAAATCCAATTGTTGGGCCCTGAGAATGGCTTCTTCTTCATTAGTCACTCCTGAAGTGGATATGTCCTTAGATATGTAAGGCAATAGGGATTTAAGGAACCACTCTAGTAAAAACTCAGGAGGAATGGTGGCTTTAATAAGGCTCTTTTGCCTCCTCCACTCTTGGATGTGATCCGAGATGTGGGTAGCCTTGTTCTGCCTGAAGGTAGATAACAAGTCCGTTCCAAAGTCATATCGGACCGGAAGTTGAAAGTGGCTAAGGAATGCACTAGCCAAGTCCCAAAAACTACTGAACACAGCAGAAGGCAACTCAATGTACCATTTTGCTGCAGTACTTGTTAAGGTTCTTTGGAATAGTCTCAACCTGACTGAATCTTCATTCAGCAAATTAGAAGAACACCATAAATGAAAAGTGGTGGCATGAGCCCCAGGATCTTCACCAACTTTGCCCTCGAATTTTGGGATATCTGATGGCAATTTGGTGGGAACAGGTGGCCACGAGGGGTCATTCCTCACTGGGTCGTTCATCAATTTAGACAAATATGGCAAGTTTAACGTTGCCAGGAATGGAAGCTTGGGTCGAACCGGAGCACTAAAAGTGCCAGTCTGGGGATTAGAGGGACTTGCCCCCAAATTCCCATATATAAAGGTGGGGTTGCCCCCTGCCACCGGTTGCGAAGTGGATGGATTGCTTTGAAATGGATTCCATCTGTAAGCCACAGGATTGTGGGTGGGAGGTGCAGTATAAGAGGTTCGGGCCGTCCCAGTCGAAACTGGGGTTTGAAAAAAGGGAACAGGTATCCCTCCGCTAAACAATGAAAAGGGAGAGCACGTGAACGGGGCCGAGACCGGAGTTTGAAAACCTTGCCCATAAGAGGTAGTGTTTCCAAACTGCACTCCTACATAAGAAGTTGATGGGCCTACGTATGGAGTGGATGGGGGAATATGCCCCCCATTCCAAGGAAATCCTTGGACGAAAGTCGAGGATCCTACCAGACCACTCTCGGCAGTGTGTGTGAAGGAGGAAGGAACGGTAGGTATACTAGGAATCCCATTAACCATGCCACCAGAAGCACCTGCTAGGCTTGTGGGAACCGACGGTTGAACCACCCGGCTCGCTGGAGTTTATGGCATAGTAGGTATGCTAGATCTAGGGGCACTTGCCGTGGGAGGTAGTACCCCTTCATCCAGAATGGATGAGGTGAAAACAAAAGAACTTTCTCCCGCAGAAGACATTATCCTGCCCACAGGGACACCTAAAACAGGTGAATCAAAAGGCCTAACCTGGACGATCATAGGATCATTTAAGTGAGTCAAGGGTGTATTAAAATTCCTTGCAAACTCGTCAGCCTACAAGTCTTCTATCTCAATTGTATTAAAATCAAAGCAGTTGGCCCTAAGTGCTGGTTCACCCGGAACTTCACTTACTCCTATCAGTTCAAATGAACCGTCTGTGTCCAATCTCCACCTTTGAGGTGGAGGTGGAGGTTCCAATGTGATGAGAGGAGGAAGGTTTTGCAACCTTCGTGACCTTCTTATAGGTTGGTCCTCCACGATTGTAAATTCAACAATTCAAACCCTAAGGTCGGCTAAACACAGACAAACCACAGAGCAATCACTACGAAAACTCCTAAAGTCTCAACAGTCAACAAGGGTAAAATATATGCTTTCCCGAAGAAAGTTGAAGAACAGTTACTTGGCGTCCTTGAATAGGTTCTTAGGCACAAGTGGAGGAATCACCCACCGCCCTCCTACACTTTCAACAAGGGTTACCTTCCAAGCCCGTCCAAGGTGAACCAGAAATAGCCTTCTGGTTTACCTATGTATGAACCCTAGATGTCAAGAGACTAGAGGCTACCTTAACTATACCAAAAGTCTAGGGAGACAGTCGCAAACCTGACTCGTACGCATGGGCAGGGTAATTGAGCCTGAAAATCTATCTAGGACAGAATCCCCAAATGCGTAAAAGTCCTGATTTACGTTTCGACAAGGAATCAGAGGGTTATCTCCTCGGTCCAATGCCTCCACGCGGCCTCGTGCTTGACTCTCATTTGAGAGTAGCTTCCCAGATACTATCGATAAAGAGAAGGATTTACCTATCGATAAGCCCACTATGTCTGAATTTTAAAACTTATGGGAATTTTACACTTGTTATCCCACAAGTCTAGCCTAAGCTAGTAGGTGTATGGCCCTAAAAAATAAAAATTACTAATAAATTTTAATTATTGCATTCATTTAAAGGGCTATTTTTTACTCAAAAGGAAGTGGAGTGAAGGACTATGATGTTTTTGACTCGATAAGAAATGTAAAAAAAAGGTGCATATTTCCAAAGCAAATTACCACTATTAAAAAAAACAAGCTTCTTTTCTTCTTTTTGTAAATATAAATTGATGAAAATGCAACGATAAAGAGAACTCTAAGACTATATTTTTGTAGTTTTTTGATATTATATTTTAAAAACTGAAAATAAAACTACTCTATGCAAAATCAAATGCAAAAGATTTTACATGTTTTCTTTTCCCTTTTTAAAATGCTCGAAGACTACTATGCACCTAAATGCACAAAACTTGAGTATGTTTGAATTAAACTAACTGTATAAAGTAAGAAAAGTGAAGTAAACATATTAAAAGACCAAGGATCAACCACCTAAGGAAGACTTCGAACCCTAGCTTGGGTGGACACAATGAAAGGAAATCACCGAGATCACACAAAGGTAAGTGGCGAACCAAATACTATCTGAAAATAGAAAGGATACACAGTACCTAGAACCCTGATCACTGATTCAGACAACAACACTTGAACCTATAACCCAAACAGGAAAATCCACTTCAAGTTGCTAACAGGAGACAATCCAAACAATAAGAACTCAAGGGCTTCACAAGAAAGCACAAGGTGTGGCCAACAAGGTCATCAAACTGACATTGTAATGCTTATAAGGAAGACCAACCGGAAAACAAACTTTATAAAGGGACGAGGACAAGCAAAACCCTAACCCAAAAATTTGAATACTCAGGCTTGTACGCGACTGTGTACAAGGGCGACCCACATACTGTACGTGACTGTCCTAGAGAGCAACCCGCGTACGCAGGCCTCTGTACGCGACTGTATGCAAGAGCAACCCACGTACAAGTATAAAATTTTCTAATAAAAAGAGAAATTTGTTAAGGTCTTCAAACACTACCCTAAGCATGAACCAAGATAGGGGACCACACATACAATCAAGGCAAAGACTGGGCAACGGTAAACAGAAATAACCCACAGCAGTCTGGGCTCCCCGGTGGAGTCGCCAGTTCTGTTGTTCAGGAATAAACACCCTTATAACCGAGGGTCTGGGGTTACCAACGTACTTCTAAAACTTGCAGACAATCAGCTTTAAAGTACATAAAGGAAATAGGAATATATGGTGGACTCACCCGATTAACGACGGTTGATCCAAGCTTTGTCTTCTCCCGCTCTACTCATCTCCAAAGCTTTCAAGAATGCACCTCCTTCACCTGCAAAGAGACAATTCTCCAAGTACAATCTTATACATGTATATATGACAAGTTAGATGAACAATATATAGAGTGCTTAATCAAAAATATTCATCAAACAATGATACATGAAAGAGACTCAACACAAGGTTGGAAGAAGAATTCTCTTTATTAACAATAGTGAATGAGATAAGTGTATAACCCAACGCCTGAAACTAGGACTCCTATGCAACCAAAGGATTCTGAGCTCTGCTGCTCCAAATACTTCTGAAGATATACCACGAGCATAAATTTGCTCTCCCAGATTGATTGATTGATTAATTCCCTCCCCAAGACCTCTATTTATACTTTAGGAAATATAGCAGTTTCGAAGGTTGAGGAGGTTGAGACAGTTGAGATAGTTAATGATTAGGGCTCAACAAATCTCCATTAATCATGTTTTATTATTTTTAATGTCGAATGGATGTGTACGCGAGTATTGATACTGGAAACCCGCATATGACACGCGAGTTTCTATAAGGGAAACCGATGTACAGATCTTTACGCGGGTTGCAATGAAGATACTCACGTACAGTACGTGAGACGTTGTGGAGATAGTCACGTATGTATGTGAGTTGATGTGGAGATAGTCGCATACGGCATTCAACATATGAAAAGGTAAAATGGAAATTTGGTTGGATAGTGAATGCATCTCATGTCATGCCCATCTATAGTGTTTAGGCAACCTTCAATCCATAAGTGTCCTTTTGTGTGCCAACATATGAAGTGTCGGCACTCGGACGGAGAAGTGCCATTTGAGTTGATAACATATTTCCATACTAAAAATAAGAATTTCATGTACACGTTGATGCATCATATGTCGCGCTTGGTGTTGTACTTGCATAACCAGGAGAGGGTTATATTGATCACCCTATTGCATTTTCTAGTAGAAAATTTTCGACGACATAGAAGAATTATACTACTACTGAAAGAGAAGGACTTGCTATGGTATATGATCTCCAAAAGTTTCGACATTATCTGCTAGGAGGACACTTCAGAATGTATACATACCATTCTGCGTTGAATTTTTTGGTCAATAAGCCAGTGTTGGGGGGAGAGATTTTTTGATAGCTTCTCCTATTCCAATAATTTGACTTTGATATTATTATCAAACCGGGTCGACTGAATTCAAGACTGGACCATCTGTCGAGGATAGAAAGTGGAGAAGATCTTGTGAGTCTCAACAATAGTATTCCTAACGCATAATTGTTTGCGGTTAAAATGATTGATGATCACTATAGATATATTGTACATCTTTTAACTACAGGATATGGACCTGAAGGCTTTTACTACAACACAAAAGAAGCAATTAATTGTAAAAGTTGCAGATTTCTAGTTGATCACATGACAACTATATAAGATGGGACCAGATGAAATCTTTCGCCGATGTGTTGTGGAACATGAGCGACTGATGGTATTGAATGAAGCACATGTTGATGTTGTAAGAGGTCACTATGTAGGAAAAGAAAAAGTGCGCAAGCTATTACAGGCAAGATTGTGGTGGCCTACTATGCACGCAGACGCTCGAGATTATTGTCACAAATGTGATATTTGTCAAAGAACTAGAAAACCGTGATGACGAGATGAGATGTCGTTGGTACCACAAGTGACTTTGCGGGAATTTTATAAATGGGCGGTTTACTTTGTGGGTCCCATTAACCCACCAGGAAGAAGGATGGGTGCACGTTACATAATCACTGCCACAAACTACTTGACTATATGGGATGAAGCAACACTAGTAAAGGATAGTACTGTTGTGAGTGCTGAAAGATTTTTATTTGACCATGTTGTGACTCGATTTGGATGTCCACAAATTTTGGTAAGCGATCAAGGTACACATTTTGTGAATTAGTTGATTGACAAATTAACTGAGGAATTTCAAATTGAGCACCGAAAGACAACGCCATATCACCCATAAGAGAATGGTGTTATCAAAGCATGCAATAAAATATTGGATAATGCATTGACAAAATATGTAATGTTCAGAGGGATTATTGAGATCATTAGATACCTATGGTATTATGGGATTATCGCACAACATGTAAAAAGTTGATAGGACAAACTCCGTTTAGATTGGTTTATGGACAAGAAGTTGGCATGCCCCTAGAATATATGGTACCCAATTTCAGGATAGATTCGATTAGAGAGATGACATATGTTAGTGTGGTAGAGGAAAGATTATTGCAGCTGGTATAGTTGGAAGAAGAAGCGACAAAAATCTTGGCACAACCATCACATTAAGTTTAAGTAGTTCCAGATCGAAGATCTTGTCCTCTTATATGACAGTAAATTCTTGAAGCATCCTGGCAAGTTTCAAACGCATTGGCTAGGACCATATGTTGTCATTCATATCACTCAAAGAGGTGCAGTCCAATATAACCAAGATTAGAACGAACTCTGATGAAATCCTGGTCTATTCCTAAAACTCCATGGGAAGAAAGGGTTTACCATCTTTGTGAGTCTATGAGCGTTGATGATGAAAATCACTTTCTCTTAAAGTGCCTTGCTTACACCCACATTAGATTTGAGTTTCGTAGTGTTTGTTGCAATACAAACCTTTATAACCTCCTCACTTGTCAAAACTATAGTCAGCTTGGAAAGCTTCTTAGCAAGATTTTTGAGCACAAGAAGAATATTTTAAAGTAAACAAAGTATTATCCTTCTTAAGGTTCGATAGACCAAAGTTGGTCTCAGTGGACGTTAATCATCATCAGTAAACTCATACTTATTGGTTAAACAACAAGTAGTACCAACTTGTCTTATTTCTAGTACTCAAGGTACCATGATGACATTTTATTATCATTCAACCGGATTCCCAAGATTTCACTATATTCTCAATGTCTCCCCCTAATGGATTCCTTTTCCCCTATTGTTTAGTTGTGTCACACCTTTAGTCTCTTAATCCTACAAATCAAATTACATTCAACAACTTAGGAAATCATAACAACAATAACAACGTTCAATGGCGGGGCTTTGGCCTTGATCTCCTCACCAAGAATTGGTACATAGTTGCATTTACATCTTTGTATTTCAATTACAACGAGGTAGAGGTCAAGAGGGGTATTACAATTCTACTATTTATAGGTCATCAATTATTTATAAGTGATCCTCAAGTCTATTTTTGGCATATGAGTGTACATTCCTTCAATTAAGGCTTATTTTCTTTGATTTTAGGGTCCCACAATGCAAGTTAAACTTGTAAAGTGAATCTAAGGAGTTTACTCCATTGTTCAAGGACTCCAAGCACCTCCTTTTTTGCTATTTTGAGATAGTGGTGTCATCCTTGAGTTTTTTTTGGAAGATTGGTCACATGCATGAATTAATCATTTAGTTGTTTCCTTGATTTTAGGTGTCTGAGTCCACTTATGTTAATTATGAGGTTGTTAACTCGCCGTTGAAAGATTGCATGACTACCACAAGGAATTTTAGCTCTAATTAAGCCCAAACTAGGTTGTTGTGCACTCCAATTTGAATTGCCTCTCACTAATTCAAATTTCCAATATGTATTCATTCATTAATTCTTGTACATACAATGGAGTTGATGTAATATAACAGCTCAACGTGTTATTGAGATATTTATTGTCTTCTCTTTCATGTTTTGCTCATTTATGACATGATTTTGTCACATTGTTGGTTGTTTGCAAATGTATATCTTTCTTGTTCAAAATATAAATCTTTATGCTCCAAAGTTCTATAGCAGGTGCACCCCACAACTATGTTATAAGGTGTTAAGAAAAGAACAAGTTGTACTAAAAAGGTTGTGGTGGTACAAATGTATTTGGCACTTTAAGTGTCCTTTGAATGATAACAAAAGAGTTGGCATGGACCAAGGCATTGTCCTCTATGTCAGGCAGATGATGAAAGTGTTCCCCACCTATTCATTTCATATCTATATATTATTGTTGTTTGGGAGGAGATTTGTAGAGTAACAAGTCTTTGGGTTGGTTGAAAGGAGGGTTTGTTGATTTATGTTTAACTGAATGGCATGGGAATAGTGTGTGCAATCCATTCAAGGCTGTATGCTCCTAGTGGCATGGGGAATGTGGCTTTCCAAAAATGCATCTTTATTTGAAGATAAGCTCATTCCTCCTTGGATTTGTGCTCATTAGAGTTTGACCATTTTGAAAAGCTTTAAGCAAGAAAAGAATGCATTAGTGCCTTGAATTATTATTCTTGAATTGATTGATAAGACAAGGTGTTGGGTGTATTTTGATGGTACTTTACAAAGGGACCCTCCTCGTAGAGGTGTTGGAGGGTTGCTATATTTTTAGATTCTCATTTTATGAAGTTTACAAGAGGTGCAATGAAAAGCTCAAATAATAGGGCAAAGCTATTAGCACTAAAGTTGATCTCAATTCTTGCAATGGAGCAAGGTGTTCAAAAGTTGCGAGTAATGTGAGACTCATTAATTGTCATAAATTGGTTAAAAGGCTTGAGAATGGTTCAAAACTTTATATTGCAACCAATTTATGAAGTGTTGTTAAAAAATCACATTCCTAATATTTCCTTCTTTCATATATATAGAGAAAGAAACATGTAAACAAATCTACATTTAAATTTGGGATTGGAGATGGGACCTCGACAATGGCATGTTTGGGACTTACAAGAAGATTTTTGGACAAATTATGACCATAGCCCTTTCTTTTGACATATTAATAATTGTTTTCCAATACATGATCATTTTTCCTTTTTATAAAATTGATGTAGCTTTTATATGGCCTTGTCATATTTGGATAAAAGGAAGTTATCTTTTTACGTTATGCCTTGAAGACTACAATTTCTATACAAGCTATGAAACAACATATATTTTGTAAAATATATGGCTATCTTAATAAGACATAATGGCTAAAGAACTAATGGAGTGGAAAATTATTTCTAACGGTTTTTTGTTTCATAATAGAGTGAAATGCCATTTGACATTTACAAAATGTAACTTTGTTCTATATAATAAAATTATGGTCCTTTGTTTTTGGAAAAAAATCGTCTTTTTTAAGTATTAAATTAAAATTTAATGTGTATATCATTTTTATCTTTTTTCCCCTCTTTTTTAACCTCTTTCTACCCCTAAAGATGGATCCATAATGATTACTTACCCCTCTTCTTTTTAACCTCTTGCTACCCCTAAAGATGGATCCATAATGATTACTTACCTTTGAGAAGGCAAGATGTTAGAGTTTGGAAAAAAATCCAAATCCTTATCAAAATCAAAAGCATCAATTTTATAAAGTCAATTTATCTTCCCCATAGTGTCAACTACAATCACCATCCCTAAGGAGAAAAGCCCAATATCCATGCTTTCTACTCTATCCTCCAAGGGAGGACATGTTTCCCAAATTGGTACTTTTGGTTAAGTTATATCACCTTTCCCTTAAGCTAATGATTGTTTATTTTCCTCAAAATGTCTTATAAGTTGACAAATTCTACATAAGAATGATTTGTTCATATCATCCAAGAGTTGATATATGCCAAAAATGTAATGGCAAATTTGAAAGGTAAACCCAAGTTAACATAGAATCAAATTCTAAGAATAAAGTTTAAAATACTTCCACTCTTCCCTAAAAGCAAGAACCCTTCTCTCAAACTCTAAATTTGAGCATATAGATCTGTAGACAAAAACAAAACTCACAAAGAAGATCTTCACAATTTACTCAGCAATTGAAGAATGAAACAGTGCAAAAGGCTTGCAGCTATGAATGCTTTCATTAATCAAAAAAGTAATTCAGATAATAATTACAATGATGTAAAATGGCTTTAATAGCCATAAGCAATTCGAATCCACATGAGGAAGTTCGAATTGATGACTCTACTTGACTATAGGTAACCAAGACTTGTCTAAATCACAATTGGAGTTCTAAAACACAACCAACTATTACATTTAGTATTAAATAATGGTTAACTGACTGTGGTAGGTGAGAAAAGCGCCCCACATGTGC
>LPNX011045452.1:224193-309522 GCA_001517045.1 Pseudotsuga menziesii | reverse complement strand
GACTATAAATAGACTAGATGGACTCCCGATTTAGACATGACTCCTGATTTAGACATATGACCAAATTTGGACAAGGGAGGATTAATAATCCTAACACAAACTTACACAAAAATTAAATAAAAAATACTAAACTATAAAAGAAAACAATATTAATAAAAGTACAATACCCATTTAAACTATACATAACAATCCCAATATCTATTAAATCTATAAATACACTTAGTAATAAAATTAAATTTACTCACTCAGGGGTGGCAAGTGCAAGGGGATCTTACTGGATCCCGAAGGACAAACTGAAAAAACCTTTGCTTGGGGTTTGGGACACAAGACAAACAACAAAGCCGAGTGGATGGCTCTCTTGCAAGGTTTAGAACTTTTGGACACTACAGATTACTCCAAGATAGCGATATTTGGCGACTCAAGGCAAGTCATATACAAAATGATCAATGGCTACTCCACGGGCTCCATCAAGTGTAGATGGCTGTATGACAGAATCACTCCTCTCCTTTTGGACAATTATGAGTTTAATCACATACTCCGAGCAAATAATGCCTCTACAAATGCCTTGGCCAACATTGGGGCCTCCTTTCCTCAATGTCATTTCTACCTCAATGGCTTAGGCATAAGCATCAAACCTATACCCTAATGTTTCTAAGGCTTCATCCCCCACTACTAACCCACCCCATCTCAATTCATGTGGGAATAATGGTCATAGACTATGGTTTATTACATGCACCTTGCCTAGCCAACGTGTGGTCTCCACTAACCTCCAGCTCCTCCTCGATCCTGCCCGCCTTAATGAACCATCCCCTCCAGAGTTATAGCTCACTCAAATCACACGCTCCAGGTCTCATCACTCTCTACGTAATGGCTTCTTCCCGAAGTTTCCCTCACCCCTCGCTCCTTATGTTAGCCCAATCCTCCCTCATTTCTCTGCAATCTCTCCAAAAAAAAACTCTGTTCGCTATAATCTCAGGCATCAACAAAGGCTATGCTTAGGGGATCCCTTAGGAGTCCTTGCCTCTGATCAAGGCCTTTGTTAAAGAAAGGCTAGCACTTGCTGCGTTCTGGAATTGCATTTGCTCTACACAAGTTGTTGGTCCTTTGTGGCATTCAATCTCAGGCTCTGCGTCCAGCACTCTCACCAACGAGCAGTTTCTCCTTGGAGGTAACACTTTGATTTTTGGGTGTAATTGTTCTGGGTGGAAGGAAGGAGCGCTTGGAACTCTCTCTTGCAGTAGCAAGAAGGATTGTGACATTCTTCAACAAGAAATTACTACTCTCATCTCAGCTTTCGGTAATCTATCTTCCAATCTTAATTTTATATGTTTTGGGCAAGCTCACAAGCTTACAGGTTCTGACAAGGATTTTACTCTACAGTTTTTCTAGCCTTAATCTCTCTAACCTCAATTCTAGCCACAAAAGAATGGACCACGCAGGTGAAAACACAGATCTTACAAAACCTAAAGGCAAATCTAAGGCGTCTTTACAAAATGGTGGCTATTGGAATCATGGACAATAGAGAGACAGCTAAAGAAATTAAAAATCCGATTGATGTGGTTGGTTACACATCCTATCAAATTAACAACCATGATGCCAAGATTGATGATATTGAGATGAATTTAAAAGAAATCATGGGGAAAGTGGATCGCATTAAGGAAGACCTCCAACGTGTGGTTCAAATGAATCAAGGAAGTCAAGCAAATGAAAACCCTCAAGGGGTAGCTCAACACATGAAGGAATCGATCACTCAACCCCTAGAGCATCCAAGCAACCCTTAATGAGTTTGATAATCAATTTATGTTTTTTTGTTTACTTTTTAATCAATAGTTTATTCAAGTATACACTACCTTTGTCTTTAACAGCTATGTAAGAACTCTGTTTGGCTTATTAATATTAATTCTAGCCTAATTTTGCCTACTCTATTTCAAATCAACAAGAACTTCTCTATTGCAATTTTTTGTAATGTATGGCTATACACAACCTATTTAATACCAAACCTTTTTACAATTTCTATTAAAAAAAAAAAAAATTTACTCACTTATAAACTCAATATATTAATTTGATATATAAAGTAATTATATTATAATAATTTTAAAAATAACAATTTAATATAAATAAAAGTTAGTATTTTAATGTATAAATCATATTATTAAGCCTTTTTATATTTAAAAATAAATTAATTTGATATTAACAATAGATAAATACCTAAAAACAAATAAATTCATGTTAAATGTAAATAAATACATGAAACCAAATAAATTCATGTTAAATGCAAAATTTAAAATATTAAAATTTTAAATTAAATAAAATATTATGATGAAGGAAAAAAATTGATTTGAAGAAATCTAAAAAAGTAATTTTAAATTAAAAATATATCTATAGATGTTCATATTTTAAAATGTGGTTTAGTATATTATCAAATTAATTTTATGGATATAGTTTCAAATTAATAGTTATAAAATAATTAAAACAAACAATTAAAATAATTAAAATAGATATAAAACACAAGGTAATTACCATTACACAAAAGACAAGTAGCAATAACTTATTTATAGCACTTAATTCATAACCTATCTTTATTTACCAATCAAAAATCAACCAAAAGTTAACTGGTCGTGCTAGTTTTACCCATTATCCATGTAACTTGACATTGTAACTAGACATTTCACAGCAGTATAAGCCCTAACCAAAACACTCTGAACTCCCCTAAATGTGGCAAAGCAATTTTTGTTGAAATAATAATTTAAACTGCTCAAATTACAATTTCAGAAATCCAAATAATTATTTAAAATCAGTCATTTAGTCCAAAAACAAGCAAATCATATTACTAAACTGAAACAATTTTTAGCCGATTACTGTTTTGCATATTACTGACACCCCTTCTGGCATCATTGACCCCACTTCATTATTTTCGTATCGGCTGTAACTGTAGAGTTGAATAAACGTAATGAATGTTCCGTGTTACCATTGCTACGATTGCAGGCATTGTTATTAGAGTGTCAGACTAGAACGGATACACATTTTATACAATGTATCGAATCTGAGAGGAGATTATCAAATTTGTCTCCTCTGAAGAATAGCATTCGTAACTTCAAAACTTTAGTTCAAATCTTGTCGGTTCAAGATTCAATACTACAACCCTCTTAGCTTTTCCGAGGTTTCGATGTTGAAACCCCAAAGGACAACGGAGATACAATTACAAATAATGGCGCTGCTTTGCTTCCCATATTGTCTATCTGAAGCTCTTTCTCAGTACTGATCTTTCACATCTTTGGCGGCTTTTCCGACTGGAAACGATGCCCTCACTCAACGGATGTGCAGCCTTCCTCTTTTTACTAGATGTGCGTACCCCCAATTCTATACTCGGCCTTGCTTCTGCTACAGAGAACAATGGTCTTACCTAAAAAAACAGAAGAGCCACAAATCAATTACTCGAACAATCAAATGATAATGTCAAGGGAAAGACAAATTACATCAGAGAGAGAGATCTGTGAATACTTACATTACGAATGAGGCCGGTGATGTCTTGTAAAGCCTTCCTCTTGCGAGGGAACGGCGATGCAGAGTCCGAGGATAAGGAGGAGAATGGGAGAAGAATGTTGTGATTCTCCTTATCATCTTCTTGATCTTCTTGAAAGTTAGGCAAATAGAGCACCTCCATTGATTCAGATATGAAGTAAGTAAGTTACAGCACGGAGTGCATACACAGAGGCAGCGATAAGCAAAGCGTGGGCGCTTAGATGAGCTGCTTAACATGTATTTGTAAGACTACTTACTCATTTCGCATTATTTCATTTCATGGCGGCCCCGCGGATTTTGAAATTTTGAGATTTGGAAGGCCGAGAGGGAGATGTCGTTACGAGGGAGAATGTAAATCCCTAAATTCAAATTCAAGTGAAAAGAGGAGGAAGAGTCTGAGCAGCTTAAATTTGAAATTCGGGGTAAATGAGAGGGAAAAGCCTTTACATTTTAGCGGAGAGGCGGTGAGTACAGAGACATCTTTTGTTGCTTCTGCTTACTTTGCATATGAGTTTGTCCGAATTTTGGGGGTGTTTGTTTCCCTCCACCTCTTCTAGTTTTAAAGAACATTAATAATATATGATCAGGGTGTTGGAATCCATGCCCCTCTACGTACTTCGAAAAACACAACAATTACCAACTGCAATGTTGAGAATCTCATTGACGTGTTTTTTACAAGGTCAAGGTCATGGTCAACAACTCCGGTGATTTAAATAAAGTAGGTTGGGGCCAACATTAATGGGCAGCCATCATATTCCAAGTATTTGCTGCCTTAAATAAAGTTCCTTCATCTTGTGTTTGATATCGAGTAATTCAATTGTTTATATAATAACTCTTATTCCGAAAGTTGACCGGCCGGCTACATTCCATGAGTATAGGCCGGTTTCTCTCTGCAACTTGTTCTACAAGGTAATTAAGAAGGGTATAGTTTAAAGAGGCAGAGTTTTTTTCATTTTTCCGATAATGTTTTTGGGTGAAGCTGGTAAAGATTTTTTTATGAATTTTACATAACAATTATCAAATTTGCATAATTTTGGTGTCTTAGAGGTTTATGAGAATGCAGAATCTGTTTTTGCACTCAAAAAAACAATTTAAATTGCATAAAAATTTGAATTTAAGAAAAAAGAAATAGCCAAATTTTGGCCACAAATTATCAGAAAAATGAAAAAGTCTCATGTTTAGACGGTTCCATTACGAAGATTATCGCTCAAAGGATGAAACCTATATTAGGGAAATTTGTGTCCCCAAAACAATTTGGGTTTTTTTGTTGATCCTCTGCGCGATCTGGAGAGAGGACGAGAGCCACAGAGAGGACGAGAGCAGCCAGGGCTGCGCGATCTGCAATGCAGGCGTTGCCTGGGTTCTCCTTCTTCCATCAGAGGTAGCGCGAGCCTGTTGAGCCCAGTTGCCTGGGGGCAGTGCCTTGCCTTCACATGGGGATTTCTAGGCTGCCTTCCCCCCCCATGTGTTGATAGGCTGGTTTGGATCGTCGGAGAAGCAGTCCAATGGGTTCACCCCCGGATCTGCGCTCTGAGGCCTTCAACAGGCTTATCTCTTCTCAGAACAAGGGATCGGGTAAAGGAAACCCCCCGAAGTTCGTCAAACGTCTTGAGGATGTACCTGAAGTAGCGCTTCCCCCGGAAGAGACTATGCGGGTTGCCCTCTCCCTGGCAGACCGGGCCCTAATTGGGAAATTCACCGGGCTTTGGCCCTCGCCTAAAACCACGGATAGCTGGGTCCAAAGAAACTGGAGCCCTCTGATCTCCAAGAATGTTGCTTCATACTCCGTTGGAAGAGGCTTCTTCCTGTTCGACTTCGAATCCAAGGAAGACAAAGATCTCATTTTCAGAAATGGGCCTTATTTCATGGGGCCACAGGGGATCTACCTTAATGGGTGGACTCTGGACTTCGATCCCGAGGCTGACAACCCCAAAGCAGTGCCAGTCTGGGTCAGACTGCCCAATCTACCTATGCACTGCTGGAACCCTAAATCCCTCCAAGCTATAGGGACCACCCTGGGGAAGTACATTGATATGGCCAGCCCAAAGGATCAATACGCCTGCGCCCGTATCTGCGTCGAGGTGGATCTTGATGCTGGTCTGCCAGAGGCAATAAAAATCTCTGTGGGGAATTGGTCCTACTTTCAAAAGCTCGACTACGAACAGCTCCCCTTCAAGTGCATAGGATGTCAAGAATATGGGCACTTCATCCGGAACTGCCTTAAAAAGCCAAAAATCCCACAGGACAAAGTGGAAGGATGGCAAAAGGTGAATAGGTCAAGGCCAAAAAATCAAGCTAGGGAAGCCACTAAGAAGAGTGAAGGCACCAAAGATACTAGAGCCAGCCCTAATGAAGGACCTCAAGAACTCCCCAAGTCTAGAGAAATCATTGAAGTACAGGATGGAACCACTGATGTAGTAGAAAAATCAAGTAGTGGAGATAGTAAAGAATCAGAAGTAGCCCTATCAGACACTCAATGGAAAGATCAAGATGAAGGACCAGCTCTGACAAAAGAAGGAGAAAGCATGGGGAAGTCGGAGGAAGAAACTGGCTCAGAAGAAGAAGAAGAGAAAGAAGGCGAAATAGAGCTGACTACTCCAAGATTGTCTAAAACTAAAGGAAGGAAATCTAAGAAAGAAGTAAGGGATCAGGAAACCTATAAGGATAAGCTGCAAGGATCCCAACTAACTCTAGAAAAACTCTTGAAGAATCCGAGAAACACCCGTCAGCAATGGCATGCCCATAAAGGGATGCCTATGGCTTCCAAAAGTAAATAATGAAGGTCCTCTCCTGGAACTGCAGAGGTCTCGGTAGCATAATCAAGGAAGACTCTATGTCAGATCTAATATCTCTTCATCAACCGGACATCTTGCTAGTCTAGGAGACCAAGATGGAGGAAAACGTATTTCTCCATGTAAGTTAGAAATTATGGAAAAAAGGAGGTAAAGCGGCTATCAGTTCCAGGGGCGCCTCCAGAGGTATTGGAACTCTATGGGATGACAAGAAATTCGAGGCTGTTGAAATCAAGTACAACCCTAACTGGATCCTCACCCTTCTGAGGAAAAAAGAAACAAATATGCTGGTAAGAGTTTTCAATATTTATGCACGCAACTCATATGCTGAAAAAAAAAAATTGCTGGAACCTTCTCCGTGAAGAAAAAAGCCACCTACTGGGTAATGCAATTATGGCTGGGGACCTAAATGTAACTCTCAGCCAAGATGAAAAAAGAGGGGGCTCCCTGGTTAGGGACCCCATCAGAGAAATAGTTGATGAGACTATTCTGGAATGGGATCTAATGGACGTGAAGCCCTCCTCTGGAAAATACACCTGGAATAACAAAAGGCTCGGGCCCGGGCACATTGCAGCCAGGCTAGACCGCTTTCTTGTCCAGGACTCCTTCCTCCTCCTTGGCCTGAATCTGTCCTCCAAAATATTACCATTTGGAGGATCATACCACAAGCCTATCCTTCTCGAGTTGGTGTCAGATTTGAATCTGGGCCCTATCCCCTTCAGATTCAACCCTTTGTGGGCTTCTCATCCCAACTTCCTTCAAATTGTTGTGGACACTTAGTCACCCCCCGTCACAGGATCCCCATTCTACGTATGGGAGGAGAAGCTGCGGAGGCTCAAGAAAGTGCTAAAGAATTGGGCCAAGTCGATCCCTACCCCCAGCTCCAAAAAAATCCAAGTAGCTCACGCACTCGAGACCCACCAGGCCAGTATGGAGGATAGAGATGTGCTCAGTCCAGATATTCAAGCTGAGACTAGACTACATTTGGAGCTCCATGCAGCATGCAGAGAAGAATCGGAATGGTGGAGGCAGAAATCACGCTGTAAATGGATTAAATATGGGGACAGAAATACCGTCTTCTTCCATAAACACGCTGAGTCCAGGAAAAATCATAACTATGTGCATGAGATAAAAGCCAGTGACAAGGTCATCACTCACTTCGAGGAGATAAAGGCTGAGGCAACAACGCACTTCAGCAAATTATTCAAGGCCCAGCCCCTCATGGAAGACGCAGACCTGCTCAATCTGATTCCCAGCGCTGTCAAAAATAAAGATAATGAAATTCTGAAAGAGCTGATCACGTTAACTGAAATCAAGACTGCTGTTGATAATATGGAAGATGATAGAGCACCGGGTCCGGACGGATTCAATGTCAACTTCATCAAAATATGCTGGAACATTATTAAAACTGACTTATTCAAAATGGTAAGAAAATCCCAGTGTTGCAGCAAGATAGGAGGAAGTACGAACTCTGCCTTCCTGGCACTGATACCAAAAGAGAAGGCATCTAAGACTTTTGAAAAGTTCCGGCCTATATCCCTGTGTAATATAGTATACAAAATCATAACTAAAATCATGGCCAGTAGATTAAAACATGTCTTGCCCTATCTCATCCCGGAGAATCAAGGTGGCTTCATAAAAGGCAGGAAGATCTGGGATAACATTATCCTAGTTCAAGAGGCTATTCACTATAGTCTGAAGAACGGAGATAAAGGAATGGTGGTGAAAATCGATCTAGCAAATGCCTTCGATAGAGTCATCCACCCTTTCCTCTTCCAGGTTATGAGAAGATTCGGATTTGCTTCAGAATTTATCTCTTGGGTTAAAGCTTGTAACAGCAGCCCTTGGATTGCTCCGCTTGTAAATGGAAGAGCTGCTCCATTCTTCCAAGCTTCAAGAGGTCTGAGGCAAGGATGCCCGTTGTCCCCACTGTTGTATGCCATCCAGGCTTCCGCGCTAAGCTTTCAATTGGAAGCTGCCAGGAATTAGGATGGCCAGAGGTACTAAAGACATTAATCATGCGCAATTCGCGGATGATACCATCTTACTGGGAGGAGCCAGCCAGATAATCGCCCGCCGCTTCAAGAAGGAAATGAACTGTTACTGTCAAGCCTCCGGTAGAAAAATCAATTACATAAAGAGTAAGATCTATGGCTGGAACATAAATCCAAGGGAAATGCTCATTATAATCGGGGCTCTTAACATGGATGGGGCTACCACCTGGGAGTCCTTCAATTACCTTGGGGTCCCCATCTTCAAATACAGCCCCAAGAGTTCAGCCTGGAGTCCTATCATCGAAAAAATCAAAAGGAAAATAATGGGATGGGGGGCGATCTGGCTCAACCTAGCTGGGAAGGTGGTGCTAATCAAAGTCGTTCTCGATAGATGTCTGCTTTATCAATGCTCATTACTCTTTGCTCCAGTCAAGATTCTAAATCAGATAGAAGGCCTGATGAGATCCTTTCTCTGGCAGGGTGGGAAGAATGGGGGCGGCAAAAAATTCGCATTGGTCAGCTGGGAAACCATCAAAATGCCCTGGACAAAGGGAGGCCTTCAAATCAGAGACCTAAGAATCCAAAACTTGGCTATGGGAGCTAAGGTGCTCTGGAATCTGCTTGAGCCCAATCCAACCTGGTGCAGTCAGGTGCTAAATTGCAAATATTTTCCAGGTCCCAGGCTAAGATGTCTCGACGAAATCCGGGAGATAAAGAATGGGTCTCCAATTTATAACCTCTGTAAGAAAGTGATGCCATATTTCCAAGCTGAGTTGCACTGGATCCCGGGCAATGGGAAATTAATCAGAATTTGGCATGACGTGATCCTTGGTCAGCGTCCTCCTCATCTCCCTCGCCTGCAAAGCTGGATGACAACGCTGGGCCTGAACTCGTTATGGGACATCTAAGAGTGGGAGACTGCCGAATCTAATCGCTGGTCAGGCTGGAAACTGCTGAATTGCCCGGCAGATTTAAATGCTGAAAAAAAAACACTGCAGAATTACCTGATCGACCTAGCACCGTTGGATAAAAACACAAAGGACAGACGTGGGTGGGGGACGGCCTCCTGTAGATACTCAAAAGGAGGAGGAGGAGTGGTTATTGATCCGGGAAAAAAGTCGTGATCGAGTATTACTGGAATATTAGACATAACTCCAATAATATGGTTGAGGCGTATGGGCTCTGGNGATGATTAAGAGAATCCGTGCTAAGGCCAAGATGTTCAGGAAAGTCCAGTTCTTTCATATTTTTAGGGAGCTAAATACATTGGCGGACCATGCAGCTAACAAATCCATAGCTGTAGGACTTAATGAACTTATTGTCAATTCGTTTGTTAGCTTTGAAATCCCTCCTTAGCCTCTTTATAGGGCGATTGACCGATGGAGGCAAAGGATTGGTAGATTGATCTTAGTGTTCCTTTCAAGTATTTCCTTGCTGATTTTTCTATAATATAACCGCTCCTATTAAAATAAAAAAAACAATTTGGGTTTTTTTGTTAAATTGACAAATTTTCGACGCAGTTGGGATTATGCATAAAAGCCTTCACTTAGTGAAAGTCAAGAAGCTTAACGATTTTATACTAAAGTTGGATTTGGAAAAGACCTATGATAATATTGATTGGTCATTTACTTGTCTCATTTTCTTACAGGTAGGGCTCACCTTGATAATTACGAATTGGATAATGTCTTGTGTAGCCTATGTCGAGAATGCAATTTTAATCTATGGGTCCCCAACCTCTTATTTTAAGGGATCTAAAGGTATCCAACATTGTCGCCTTATCTCTTTATATTGGTTATTGAAGGGCTAAGCAGACTCCTCTTGAAATCTAAGGAAAATCGCTTGATTAAAGGAGTCATGGTCTCTAACGGGTCGTCTTTGACTCATATCCTTTTTGTCGATGATGTTTTGATCTTCAGCCATGGATCTCTATCTAAATGGAGTCATATTTTGGAGTTGGTAAACACTTTCTGCAAGGATTCTGGTATGTCTTTAAGCCCAAATAAGTCCTATTTTTGTTACAACTATAACAATTTGGCTTTAAAAGAACAAATTTTGAGTCTCTTTCCCTTGAAAATGGCTCATATTGACAAATGCATAAATTATTTAGGATATTTTCTTAAGCCTAATAACTATAAGAGAGAGGATTGGAGATGACTCATTAAAAAGATTCAGAAGAAGATGGACAATTGGACTTCAAGGTGGTTATCATTAGTACGTCGTTGTATGCTTATTACCTTTGTCTTACAGTGTACTCTATTTAATTGGTTTCCATTATTACATGTCCCAGAAGGTGTCATAGTTGTGATAAGAAGAATAATATTTCGCTTCCTTTGGATGGGAAAACAAAAGGAAGCAAAGTTTCACTTGGCGAGCTGGGAGGAACTATCTAAGCCTAAATCTTCAGGTGGTTGGGGGATTAAAAATATCAGTCTTTTCAACAAGGCATTACGTGCTAAAATTCTTTGGTGGGGACTTTTCGACGACGGTCTCTGGGAAAAGGTGGCCAAAGACAAATACTTGCAGAGGGTACCACTAATAAAATGGTTGAGGAATGGTATCCCAAAGAATATAAATGCATTGATGATTTGGAGAATTCTGTTGAGGGCATTTCCTATTATCTTACATGATATCATTTGGCAGGTGGGCAAAGGAAACCAAGTGTTTGTGAGAATTGATATGATAGTGGGTTTGTTAGACAACTTTGTGTTATCCCAAAATCTTCTTTGTCAACTTCATTTGTGGAGGATTGTTGCTCTTAAACAGTTTTATTCAGATGTGGAGACATCCAATCCTCACTAGTACTCATTGAAGGATTTAAATTTTCAGTGGGAGCTAGCAACGAAATGGGATGTATATGTTTCTATTCTAATAATGGTAGGCATACACTTACTGATACTTGCGATCAGCTGTTTTGGAACTGTAATGAGTAGACATGAAAAGTTACGGCCAAGCTGGCTTATAGACCACTCATTGAGAAGGATATGGAGCGTAATGATCTTTGGTGGGTGTCTCCGATGCGGAGAGGAAAGTTTTTTCTTTTTTGACAAAAATGAATATGTTATAAATTATAAATCAGTGTTGGAACCACTGAAAAAGTTGCAAAATCTAGTTTATGCAAACCAGAACAGTAAGTGCCTACAGATTCCACTTCGTTCTTGCTCGGCAAACTTTCTGGTTAAAACATAACCATGCCTTTTAAGGTGGGAAAACTAAACATAAGTGCAGATTTACATAAAGCTCATTTCTGCCTAAAATCATTGATTTATTAGCGGCTTGATTCGCCATATCATTTAGCTCACGAAGGATATGAAATAATTCTATCCGTCGAAAAGTATTACAGATGGATTTAATTCTATTGAGCAGCCTAGCCAACCTTAAATTTATGCATTGACTTGCCCCATTCATTGCTTGGATTATTAAACGGGAGTCTCCAAAGACCATGGCTTCACCCACTCCTTTATCTTTCAGGTGCTTAAGTCCTTTCCATAGCCCATAAGCAAGTTCGGCCATATTGTTGGAATCCTCCCTATATTCCAGTAGTATTCAGTTTCGATTTTCCCTTCCGAGAAAATGATGATCCCTCCCCTCCCGCCATCCCTGGATTCCCCTTTGAAGCTCTGTAAAAAAAAACAATTTAAATTTTTTCCTCTATTTCAGACAATTCTCAAATTGAGATTTATCAAATCTTATTTCCCAATTTTCCAAATGTTTTTTGGCCAAATCTGTCTCGGAAGAGAAATTAAAGTTTTGCAACCAATTAATTTCGTTATCAATGAGTTTGGATTTGTTTTGGGGGACCACCATGACACTTACAATTTCTCCCATTAGAGTGTGCGCCTTGGTTACTATTTTCCATGTAGGATGAGCTTTATCCTGGAAAATTATGAGGTTGTGATCAATCCAAATGCACCAGCAGATGATTTTTGGTAACTTCAACCAACATTCTTTAAATCCTTTTTTTATCCAAGTCTCCATTGTACGCCTTCTCCCAGTTGATAAAACTTTGCTAGATGTTGCCCGACAACAAAATCGTGTCCACCCATGGACTCGTCATTTGTTTCCACGTGCTTCTGGCATAGGAGCATTCAAAAAATATATGTTGGATGGTCTCGTTGTCTTCAGAGCACAATGGGCACCGAAAGGGTCCCACAAAACCTCTCCTCTCTAAATTATCTCTGGCGAGAATCCTCCCTTGCACCAGCGTCTAGGAAAATAGATAAATCTTGGGCAATGTTTTATTTTCCCACAATATTTTCCATATCGTCGAGTTACATGGCACTATTGGAAACGCAGAGAACACCTAAATCCCTCTGCCGACCTGTATGTGTCGGAGCTACATCCCCATCCACGACGATCTCTCCTTCCCTTGGCCATCGGCGTTGAGCCTAACATATGTTCAAGCAGCTGACTCTTTTCTCCTTCAAGATCTGTTGGGCACTCCGGAAAGAACCATCCAACCCAACGATGTGGTGGATCGACATCACATACTGAGATATCCCACAGCATGCTGACTCCCTGCATGTCCATCCAATTTTTAATTTCTGGGAGTGAGGGAGGTGGCTTCCCAAGAATCGTGTCCTTCCAAAAATGTATAAGTTTACCATTGCATGGAATCCAATGGAGCTCTTCTTTGAACCTGGGTAGCGCCTTCTTGGTCCATCCCATATCCTTTTAATTTTGATGGAGATAGTCGCAAATGGTTCATGGAGTTGCAACCAAGCCAATTAGTTTATAAAACTTCCATGACTCCTCAATTTCAACTTTTTATTATTTTTCATCAAATTATGAGGAATTCATGCCTCGATCAAAGGCAACATGTGAATGGTTCATGCATTGCTAGTGTGAAAGGTGCAAATGGGTATTTTTTGATGTATTCACGCCTTGGTCAAAGGAAATGTGCGAAGGATTTGTGCCTTGCTAGTGTGCAAATTGTGAATGGGATCATTTGTGGTTGCATTTTTTTAGAATTAAGGGAATCGTGCTAGGATATCACTTTTAATGCTCAAGGCCATTAGTAGGGATCAAAATTGTGGGATCCTCCATCCATAAGTATCATTTTTTTGTGAATGAGCAGTGACATTTTAAGTGTTTTCTTTTGAACTTTTTTCACAGACGAAGAAGTGTTTATTTGAGCTATAATAGATGCCCCTTTATGTGTGAGGTAAAAAGGAAAGTTGATGGCTAAAATACATTATAATAACTGGTGGACTAGGATGCAGTGTAATCAAGGTTAAGATTCAAAGACCCTTGACTCCGACAAAGTACATGAAACATAGACAAAGGTGTTAGAGATTCATTTCCCTAAAATGGACATAACCATGCTCAAATTGTGATAGAACATGGTTGTTAAAAGAACAAATAACCTTATTTTGAGAGACTAAAAATGGCAAATTCTTAAAAAAAAATAGACTATGAAAAAAGATAGTCGCTCCTTAATCTTATAAGGGAAAAATATGGTTCTTTGATCCACACTAATTAGAAGAACCAATCCCATCCTTATATTATTCATCATTCCTAATAAAAGAAAATAAATTAAGGTTTTAATATAGTAAATTAATTTTGAGAAGTTGGGTTTTTGAGTCATGAAATCAAAGTGATGTCAATTAGTCTAAATGAGATTACGAAAAAAATAGACAGTAATACTGATATTAGAGAGAAACAAATGGTGAGATTAGGAAACAATTGGTTGTGGTTGTGATAGACGAAATGAGATCAAGCACTTCACCAGCAATTTTATTATCTTGTACTACCATAGGGCTAATCCATTCAAATTCTTCAACAGGTTCTATAATGCCTGCATCTAACATTTTGTCTAACTCTATCTTTATTCTTTGTTTGTACCTTGGATTGAGCCAATATGGTCATTGTTTGACAAGTTTTGCATTGGGATTCAAATGAATCTTCATTTCTCCAAGATCTCCAACAATTCCCTTCATTTATGAAAATTTAGTGGGAAACAAATCCTGAAACTCATGTAATAGGTTTGTAATCTTCCCAATGGTCTTATCATCCTAGTAGTCTTTGATATTAGCAAAATTCGGGTTGTCTGGAGAACCAATGTTCACTTTATTTATTTTCAAAGGATTCAGAAACTTGTTGCTTGTTGGCATGCAATTTTGATGGAGATTAGCTGCAAAGCACCAAGGGTGATGCGCAAGGCAAACGATGATGCGCAAGACGGGAAAGTCGACAAAGAGTCAGCTTGGTCATAATTTTGTATCAATTGGGTGATCTAATGGTGCGTACTCTGCATGAGTGGGCGACGATTTTGCAGTAATCGAGGCTTCTAGGCCTCATTCATATGCCCCATTTTGGTAGATTGGTGAAGGCCAATGCTTGTGCCAAACAGTTGTTGGCATGCTTCCATGTAAGTTACCTATGGTTGGACCAGCCAGTTCCAGTCACCGTCGAACTCATATTGCAGTTTACGGGGTTTCCTAAGCAAGGGCCTGATCCATCGTAGTACTTCCGCGACAAAGATAACGACAAGAGGTTGGCCTCCAAAATAAAAAATAAATACGACCTGGAGCGCAATGGACGTGCATACGTCATAAATAGCATCAACGATCAGGTTGTTCATATTTGCATCAAAGATTCTATCCAGTAAGGTGGTCTAGAAGAATCAGCCTAATCAATGCACTTTGGGGGTGATTGCATGTGTTGAGTTGTGTTTCACAGGCGTAGAGATGAACTGGTCGCTATTTTTATTCAACCAGCTGATTGAAGACACCATGTTGGTGCAAGAGGGGAAGCAACCATTCACATACAAGTTGTTGTTAATCTTGATTGTGTTAATTGCCTGGATGGAACCCACGAACTACCAAGGTATGGATGTTGCAGTCGTCCAAGTTTGCAGGGGCGCGAGATATCAAAACCTATGGAATCTCAGTGAACAAGATAAGTTGAAGTACCGCACCATACAATTTTGGTTGTATTGAGATGCATTGTAGGTTGCAATCGTGAAGATTCCATGGATCTCTGAGGAATCAGTAGCCAAGTACAGATGAGTCGTAATATTCTCCATAGGTTCACGTGCAATACATGTGCAAGCGCGGTGAGACCCGGAGCGACAATGGTTAGCTACGCAGTATAAGCTAACCGATGTTGAGATGGATGCAGTAGTGGTTGAATGGCCCGTGGAGTGGAAAGCACCGGTGAGTGTGGAGGAAGTATCAGACACCGGGGCCGGTCCTCCACCTGATGCACCTATAAATTAGGTGCATGTACATGAAAGTGATCGGGAGTCACGAGAAGCATTGTCAAGAAACTCGACAAGTTCGGAGGTGGAATGAAAATATGAAGAGACAAGGATGAAGGGAAGGAAAGAGCATGACGTGTCCAGTTGCACAACACCAATGACGGATAACTAGTTGAACCACATCATTATGGCAATCACAGCGGCGACGACTACAAATGAGACTCAATTGAGGAAGCAACCGATGGAGGGATTTACAGAGGTAAAGTGGCAAATAACATCGTTAATTAATGCTATCTTGGAGTGAGTACCCGAGGCCAATTTGTTGAGGTGGACGGGTGAGATTAGTACAGGGAAGCGGGCCAGGATTGTACCGATTCCACCATGATAATTAGAAATCCAAATAGAAGATGTTGACGCATCTTTGCAACAGTTTGAAACAATTGTGTTGGATATAAATGAGCTATCGACGCACACATTGGTGCAGCTACAAAGGTTGGCAGCTAAAGAACTAGTCTACAGGGAGAAAACCATCGGTGATCAGCTTTTGAAAGTGCATGAGTGGGAAGAGGCCGCGAAGCAGGAAATCGAGAACTTGAAAAAGGAGCAAGACAGGCTCGTCGTCGAGAAGGGGCAACTATGGGATGCCAGAACATGATTAGAAAACGAGGTTTCTTTTTCTTGTCGAGAAATTCTGAAAAAAAAAAACAAAATACATGGACACAGAGGGTAAAGCGCAGAGGATCAGGCAAGTCGTTTCTGATTTTAGACGAGATCTAGAAGACTTGCAGACACTAGTGAACCTAGGCACACCCCCATAGAAAGTTGTGGAACGAAAGGGGGTCGTTGAAGACATAATTATGAGGCTTTAGGAGATTGAGAAAGAGGCAAATATTATTACGGATTCCAACCCCACACAATTTTGGGGTAGTGTGGTTCAAGATGAACACTTAGAGTAGTTAAACACACAGCTGAAGGAAGCATAATCATAGTTGGTTGTGCTATGGACATCGCTTAAAGCGATGCCCCAAGTTTTCCAAGTTACAAAGGCGGTAGAGTTGAAAGAGATGCAGCAGTGCACCAAAAAGGCACATGAGCGTCAACAACGATGCACGAATCAACTTGAATAATTTTAGGATATTGGCGAGAAGTTGTCACTAAAGGCAGTTACTGCACTTCAAGAGGTGAAGGAAAAACACAAAGAAGTCACTGGGAAGATTGTTGAACATATGCGTGAGCAGGATGTCGCAGACTACACAGAGATTGGTGACAAGATGAAGGAGTAGGTAGAAGAATTCAAGCAGCAATATGAGGACTTCAAGATCAAAATCAGTGGCTACACTATTTCCAGTTGACGTGGCTCAAGGACGAGCCACAAGATTGTGTTGGGGGCCTGTTGGCAGGAGGTTTTGATGGAGATTAGCTGCACAACACTGAGGGTGATGCACAAGGCAGGAAAGTCAACAAAGAGTCAGCTTGGTCATTATTTTGTAGTTTTTGGTCCAAGTAGTTAGGAAGTTTATCTAAGTGGATCATTTTGTAAAAGGCGCAAGCCTATAAATAGAGAGAGGAATGTAATGTTGAGGATACTTTTTGAGGAATGTGTGTAGGTGATTAGGATATCTTTTGGTTTTGAGATATTGATGTAATGATCAAGATCTTATGCTAGATACTCTGCGGAAGACTGTTTTCTGTTTTGTCGCAATTGTGGAGATGTTTTGAGAACCTGTTTTGATGTGGAACTAATATGATATGACGAATATTTGATGGAAATACTGTGTTTTTGCATCTTTCCACTTTCCTGTTGTTATAGCTCAAAATGACACATCTCTACTAGTGACCACTTCCCCATGATTTCGTCACATGTTGACACTTCCATGACGACACTTCATAAAAGTCATTGAAAGTCACTGGAAAAACACCTAACTTGGAGGACCCATATCTAGAGTTTTGTAACTCCATTTGACCTCATCTCTACATCGTTGGAAAGGTATTTGTGTTAGATAAAACTTTCCAGAAGACACCAAAGTCTGAAAATTCCTATAAGTACCCTTCAAATGAGTTTTTTTGACGTGTATGTGAGTTTCCTTAAGGAAACCCGCGTACGCACGCGACTGTCTATATATAATACCCGTGTACGCCTCCAAAAAATGTCAAAAAATATATATATATTGAAATTCGGGTAGTTTGGGTAGTTATGAAACTGACTCTTTCAGTTGTAACTACTTTTTCTTTGACCCTAACTCTTCATTAATCATATAAATAGAGGTAGGGAGGTCCATGAGAAAAGACTTGAATCTTTGCATTTTCATGCTGGAGGAATTTGGAGCTCTCTTTGCTCACACCTTTGCCCTAGAAGCATTCTCCTTATGTTGCAGAGCTTAAAGGCTGATTTCCTTGGAGAAGAGAAGCAACAGAACCAGCTCAAGGTTTCGTGAGGTGCCGAACTTGGAGAGAAGGTATATTTGTACTTGTTTTCAAGATTAATAAAGATGTGATGTTCTTCTTCCCAAATCAATGTGTCTTGTATATTGAATCTATGATTATGATTATATGATGTTATTTATCATATTATGTTTTCATGTTTCATTGAATATAATCTCCTTTCATATACTCTATTTGGTTTGAGGAAGGTATAATTCATTTTGTAGGTCTCTTGGAGCAAGAAGAGGATTGAAGGGCTGCTTGGATCAACCTTCGTTTGGATAAGGTATGAACCATTATAATCTATGATATTGCTTGTATTTACTTGCAGAACCATTTTCATCCACCTTTCAACCCCAGAACGTTGATGGCCTCTTAAACCCTAGCCATAGGATACTTTCCTTTACAACAGAACTGGCGACTCCGCTGGGGAGAGCCTTGTCTGTTTGGGGTTTCTCTGTTTTTATTTCAGTCTTTTGCATTGGTTTTAGGTCTTTCTTGCCACTTAGGAACAACTCCTGAGTCTGATAGAAAAACTCCCCTGCCTTCCTAAGGCAGTTTTTGACTTTTTTAGGGATATTTTCCTCCCATACGCGTGTTGCAGACTGAACAGTCACATGTCTGGTTTGGTACACGCGACTTTCTATACTGTCAAACCGCGTACAATACGTGACTTATGAGTAATACAACCCACGTGTGCTTGTACATGCGACTTGTTGTATTTTCAACCTGCGACCTATCAGTAGTACAACCCGTGTGTGCCCCTAAAATAGTGTTTTTTCCTCATTTTTGTGGTTTTTTCTGCTGTTGTGGGCTATTTGGTAGGTCTTTTGGTGTCCTCTACAAGTGCATGACTCTAGGGAGTTAGTGCCGTCCATTTTGGTTGTTCTTTATCTATTTGGTAAGCCTTTTTATAGCATTAGGGTTTACTCTTTGCTCTTTCCCCCCACCCCCTTTGCTTGGCTTGATTTTTGGCTTATGTTTCTGGTTAGCCTTTGTTAGTGATCTTTGTCTGAGTTCAGAAGCTTGTTGGTGTTTGTTTCCTTCTTCTTTTGTTGATTAACTTCACCATGCCAAAATAGTTGACTTGTCTTTTATACAAGCCTTCCTTCCAAGTAGGGTTTATAATGACTTTAGTTCATTCTAGAGTTTGTTTGGTGGTTGTATAGTAGAGTTCATTTTGCTATGTTCTTGTTATCTTGACCTTGGATGGGCTTGGAAGGTAACCCTGGTAGAAGGTGTGGGAGGGTGGTGGGTGATTCCTCCGCTTTTGACTAAGAACATCTATAGGGACGCCAAGTAGTTGTCTATCAACTTTCTTTTGGAAAGCATATCTTATACCTGTTTGTCTGTTTGGCTTTAGGAATTTTTTAGTGAGTGCTGTGTGGTTTGTATGTACTTAGTTTGCCTTCAAGTGTGTTCTTTGTAATTTTGGTTGTATGTAAACCTTAGACTTTGTCTCCTAGTTTGAAACCATGGCTAAGANATCCCCATGATGGGAACTCCTTGTACTATTCCTCTCACGGGGAATGTTGGTGTTCCCTTGATGGCCACCCTGAATCTACCTGGATTCACCCTAGGGCTATTGGTGTGGTTGTTTTCCACTCCAACCATCCTGAATGCTCATGATACTTCTCAAGTAAGCTCCTTACATCAAGGGTATCAAAACACTGCTTCCCCTTCACCTGTAGTTGATTCTCCTACTCCTTCTACCTCATGTGGTGAAAGTATTGATACTAGTAACCGAAAATCTAAAAGGAGTAAAAGGAGGAATAGGAAGAAGACACATAATAAAGGGGGCACCCGTTCAACCTATGCAAGTCAAGTTGAACCTCACCACCCAACCTCTGCAGTTCATGCTGGGGGCACCTATCCAACCTCTGCAAGTCATGTTGGATCTAAGCACTAAAACCTCTGCAAGTCAAGTTGATCTTCACCATCCAGCCTCTATTCATCATGCTGGTGGGATCCTTCCAACATTTCCAGGTCACGTTGGATCCAATCACTCAGCCTCTGTGGTTCATGCTGAGGACACCCGTTCAACCTCTGGTGTTCAAGTTGAACCTCCCCATTCAACCTCTACAAGTCATGTTGGATCCATCCACCCAGCCTCTGAAGTTCATGCTGGGGACACACACTCAAATATTGCAAAGCTTGTTGATTCTAACCACTCAGCCTCTGTATTTCATGCTAGTGGTGCCCATCCAACCTCTGCAGGTCATGGTGGGCCCAGTCTCTCATCCTCTACAGGTCATGTTGGGGGCAGTCTCTCAACCTCTGTAGTTCATGCTGAAGACAATTTGTCAGCCACTGCGATTCATGTTGACATTGTTGAAAGGACTAACCGCTCAAAACACAAGCCCAAGTTTCCTTGTAAGCTTTGTGAGGGAGACCACCTTACTTATAAATGCCCTTCTATTGCAGAGGTGTGAAGAGTTTGGTTTCATGGTCATCCCGTTTTTGAACTTTCTAAAGTTTTTCAACAACCATCCTCTCTTAGTCAGGTTGGACCCAGTCATCCAGCCTCTGGTGGTCATGTTGGGGGCAAACTCTCAGCCTCTGTAGGTCATGCTAAGATAAAACAGTCAGCCACTGCTAGTCATGTTGACACCATTGAGAAAATTGGTCGTTTGAAGTGCAAACTTAAGTTCCCTTGTAAGCTATGTGAGGGAGATCATCTTACTCACCAGTGCCCTGCTATCGCAGAGGTGCGAAGAGTGTGGTCCAAGACTCAAGAATTTCCTTCTCTTGAACAACCTATAATTTTTCAACAACCTACTCAACCTTTGGTTGATCAAGTTGCCGAACCAATCTCATCTTTGGTCGATCCCACTCTTCTTTCAGAGAGTGATCTTGATGTGATTGAACCAACCTCATTTTTGGTCAATCCCACTCTCCCTTCGGAGAGTGACTTTCACAAAGCGGTTGAATCGATTCCATTGTTGATCAATCCCACTCTTCCTTTGGAGAGTGAAGTGTCTGCTAGTCACATTTTCTTCACTTCCAGTTTAGAACTTACTGAACAAGGGGGCACTAAACTCGTTTCGGATCAACCCCCACCAAGCTCTCGGATTGCTTCCTTTTATTGGGATAGCCTAGTTGAGTCGCGCCTTCCTTCTGAAGCACCTTTCCAGATAAAAGTCAAATTTGAACCATACACGATTGCTCATTGTATTGTTGATGAAGGAGCCTCAGTTAGTATCTTATCTGCTTGTGTTTGGCAAGGCATGGGATCTCCCAGCCTTGTGTCGACTGCTAGTCAGTTACCAGCATTTGATAAAAGAACTAGTATAGCCTGGGGAATTCTTGCTCAAACACCTGTTACTTTGGGTGGGAAGACCGTCTTAGTTGACTTCATGGTGATAGAAGACCCCTTGGACTTTAATATGCTCCTTGGACGTGATTATGTCTATTCCATGGAAGCTGTGGTGTAAACATTCTTTTGTGTGATGTACTTTAATCATGGCGAATAAACTGTCACTATCAATTAGTTGGATTTTCTTGATCCTTCCCTTGACCCAACTAGAGACCAGGTATTTCCTTTATTGATTTCCAGTGTTTCTATAGACACTACCCCACCACAGGTGAGCTATGTGGCCTCATGTCCTTTGCGTTCAATTGCTACTAAGAATTAGCCTTTGTTTTCATGCTTACCTTCCCGAGACTTGGTCCCAGTAGTTGACCAAGTGAGTCATCCTATACAGACCATGGAGCCTGCTCTCCACTCTGTTCATCCATTTGAAAGTTTAAACATGTGTCCTATCTCAGATGATCTCCTTCCTTCGGATGAAGTCTTCCTATAGTATTTGATACCGTCTGACCTTCTATTGGATGTTGTTTCAGTTGTGACTAAGTCTAACCCTGATTTTATTAGTAAGCCTGATCTTCTCATGGATCGGTCTTCTTATGTTGGTCTTGTTTGAGTTTTTTGACCTTTCCTTTGAACAGCAAGTCAGTGATCCTGATGAGTTTGATTTTTCTTTTGAATTTTTCAAATCCTGTGATATTGAGTTTGCTCTTGCAGACTCTATCTCTCTTGTTGATTTTTTCTCTCCTTTTGAGGTTTATTTTACTGATTATAAACCCTCGAGCCTTGGTGTTATAGAATCTTCTTCAGTCGATTCTACCTTGACTTTACCTTTTGTAGAAAATAGCAAACTCACATGTGTTTTTGCCAAAGTGACCCGCATTAGATATTTTCTTATGAATATGATTCTGATGTTGTTGTTTCTTAGAGACAAGATTTTTAGTTGGATTCATAACTGTTTACTGGCCTTGTCATGTTATTCAAACTGTAACTGCATTTGCATGTGCCCTGCTCGCGCTTATGAGCCTGATGTCAACTTTCACGCTTTTAGCTCGTTGTATAAGCCCTCATCTTTGTTCTCATCATTGCTTAGCCTTGTATCTTTTTGCCTTTGCAACTTAACACCTTTTACCTTGAGGAGACGTTCCCTGAGTGTCTTTATCCTGCTCATGTTCCTTGCATTATGCATAGGTTACTTCCTTGCGCTTGGAACTAGTTTCGCCTGCCTATGAAGCTCGTCTCCTCGCATTTAGAGAATTCTTTTTGCTCTCCTTCGAGCTCGTTAAAAACAGTAACGATGCCACGAGTTGATTTTTCTAGACTCGTTAAAACTTCACGGGGAAGATATTAAGTTTCTTTAGGCCCAAGTCTAACTCCTCAAAATAGACTTGACTGCCGAGTAAACTTGTATGTTCAGGCTCGTTAAGAATATGTGAATGGGCATCCACATTGGTGGTAGGTTATCGCTTTCTCGGACAATGTGGAATAATACGAGAAAGGAACACTCACTTTTTATTCAGAATTGAGAAAAGTATTCTCAAGCATAGGTTTATCACTTTTCCGGACCTGAGGGACTAAACTTACAGAAAAGGAACCCTCGGTATGAGCTTAGTTTTCTCTCTTTCGTGCTCTGGACCAAAAAATGAAAAAGATTTCGAGTGTACTTTATGTCTTTGTCATGCTCGTTAAGCCCTAAAGAACAAAGCATCGAGTTTATTGTTGTAAGCCCCATTTCTCGTAATCAAATGGATCTTTTTGAGTGATCTTGCCTTCCTTCACACTCGTAAAACTTAGGCTATATGTTTCTTTTGAAGGAGCGTTGGGTAGGTGGTAATTTAACCTTTTTCGGACCTTCTCGACTAAGTACGAAAAAGGTGCTCCTTACTTCTTCGAAAGCTAAGAGATTTCTTATGTGGTTTGTTTTATAATTTTTCGGCCTCAGGAGACTAAATTGTAAGAAAAAGGACCCCCCTGGAGTCTTCTTTGGAGTTTTCAGACTCTCTAAACTATGAAAACATCGTCGAGCATTCACTAATTCAGGCTCGTAAAATCCATGAATCAATGCTTTATCAAGCATTCTTTTGTCTCTTCTTCGAGCTTTCCAAAAATGAAGAAGGTCCCAAGTTTGCTTTCTTGGACTCGTTAAACCTTTACAAGAAAGAGGGGAAGGGAAGTTCATTCACATGTTTTTCACATCATGGCAGCAAGTCTTGTTTCCTTGAACAAAGCACCAGTTTTGAGTCTATCAACAGTTGGGTCCTAGTATTTTGACCTTATCCCGATTCAGAGTTTTTTACTCCTCCAGTTCGTTTCTTTTCCAATTATATGGGGAATCTGTCAATGTCTCCTACATTGCAGATTTGTGTCGTTGCTCCTTTTTGTGTCGTGCTCACTGTTTAAGGATTAAACATTTATTGGCCATTTTGCAGTTGTCTTGAACTTTTGTGTCAGCCATTCCCTGGTATCAGTTCATTACATCATGTTTTCGGTGGTCCTTGTCTTGAAATTCTGTACCAATTCCAGATCTAATTAGTCTTTGACTTATCTCGTGTTGGATGATGCAGGATGCCTTAATGCCTTCCTTCCAATGGATCTCTTCCTATCGAATGCAACACATCTTTCTCTAGGGATGAGATTTAGAGTTTTATGATAGTTCCTTGGGGATTGCAGTCATCAGTGGCAATTTCCCTCACTATTGGGTAGTGAGAATACCTTAATGTCTCATACTCGATGGATTCTTCAAGTGTTTGACTTCAAGTCCTTGTATTCACACTTGTTAGAATGTACTACGTACCTTGGGGTCCATTTTCATTAATGGTGGTTTCCCTCGCATTTGTTAACGGTTCTCATTATTGACCGGTAATCAAATGATTTCCTCCATGTTCGACTTCAGCTCCTTTATTCGCATGGTTAGGATTCGTACCTTTTGGGCGGTTTGGATTGAAGACCTTGGCCCGACAGTAGCATTGTCATATTTTACTATTGCCCAAGTTGCGCAAGACCTTGTTACACTTTATATGACATTTTGCTGAGACATAGATCCACCTTGTATTCTTATGGCTATGATCGATTGTTGAGCATGGATCCACCTTGTTCATTTGTGGCCATGACTCCATTAGATTTGATATGACGCCTTTTTGCATATTTAGCGACCATGATAGTTTCATCAATTATACATGTGTTGGATCGGCCTGTATCTTTATGGTGATGATTTGTATATGGACTTGTATGTCCCAGAGATCAATTTTGTCTGACATTTATCTCTCTTTCAGGTACCTTTGTTCGAGCCTTTTGATCTTGGATTCTCTGCTCTTTCTCCATACTTAGTTGTTTTCATTTTTCCAAAATGTTTTTGGGTGAAGCTGGTAAATATTTTTATGAATTTCACATAACAATTATCAAATTTGCATAATTTGGGTGTCTTAGAGCTTTATGAGAATGGAATCTATTTTTGCACTCAAAAAAATAATTTAAATTGCATAAAAATTTGAATTCAAGAAAAAAGAAATAGCCAAATTTTGGCCACAAATTATCAGAAAAATGAAAAAGTCTCATGTTTAGACGGTTCCATTACGAAGATTATCGCTCAGAGGATGAAACCTATATTGGGGAAATTTGTGTCTCCAAAACAATTTGGGTTTCTTTGTTAAATTGACAAATTTTCGACGCAATTGGGATTGTGCATAAAATCCTTTACTTAGTGAAAGTCAAGAAGGTTAACGATTTTATACTAAAGTTGGATTTGGAAAAGAACTATGATAAGATTGATTGGTCATTTACTCGTCTCATTTTCTTACAAGTTGGGCTCACCTTGAAAATTACGAATTGGATAATGTCTTGTGTATCCTATGTCGGGAATGCAATTTTAATCAATGGGTCCCCAACCTCTTATTTTAAGGGATCTAGAGGAATTGAACAAGAATGCCCATTGTCACCTTATCTCTTTATATTGGTTATTGAAGGGCTAAGCAGACTCCTCTTGAAAGCTAAGGAAAATCGCTTGATTAAAGGAGACAGGGTCTCTAACGGGTTCTCTTTGACTCATATCCTTTTTGTCGATGATGTTTTGATCTTCGGCGATGGTTCTCTATCTTAATGGAGTCATATTTTGGAGTTGGTCGACACTTTCTGCAAGGATTCTGGTATGTCTTTAAGCCCGAATAAGTCCTATTTTTGTTACAACTATAACGATTTGGCTTTAAAAGAACAGATTTTGAGTCTCTTTCCCTTGAAAATGGCCCATATTGACAAATGCATAAATTATTTAGGATATTTGCTTAAGCCTAGTAACTATAAGAGAGAGGATTGGAGATGACTCATTAAAAATATTCAGAGGAAGATGGACAATTGGACTTCAAGGTGGTTATCATTAGCGGGTCGTTGTATGCTTATTACCTTTGTCTTACAGTGTACTCTAGTTTATTGGTTTCCATTATTACATGTCCCGAAAGGTATCATAGTTGTGATAAGAAGAATCATCTTTCGCTTCCTTTGGATGGGAAAACAAAAGGAAGCAAAGTTTCACTTGGTGAGCTGGGAGGAACTATCTAAGCCTAAATCTTCAGGTGGTTGGGGGATTAAAAATCTCAGTCTTTTCAACAAGTCATTATGTGCTAAAATTCTTTAGCGGGGACTTTTCGACGACGGTCTCTGGGAAAAGGTGGCCAAAGACAAATACTTGCATAGGGTACCACTAATAACATGGTTGAGGAATGGTATCCCAAAGAATATAAATGCATTGATGATTTGGAGAATTCTATTGAGGGCATTGCCTATTATCTTACATGATATCATTTGGCAGGTGGGCAAAGGAAACCAAGTTTTTGTGAGAATTGATATGATAGTGGGTTTGTCGGACAACTTTGTGTTATCCCAGAATCTTCTTTGTCAACTTCATTTGCGGAGGATTGTTGCTCTTAAACAAGTTTATTCATATGTGGAGACATCATATCCTCACTAGTACTCATCGACGGATTTAAATTTTCATGGGGAGCTAGCAACGAAATTGGATGTATATGTTTCTAGTCTAATAATGGCAGGCATTACACTTACTAATACTTGCGATCAGCTGGTTTGGAACTGTAATGACCAGACATGAAAATTTACGGCCAAGTTGGCTTATAGAACACTCATTGAGAATGATATGGAGCGTAATGATCTCTGGTGGGTGTCTCCGATGTAGAGAGGAAATTTTTTTCTTTTTTGACAAAAACGGATATGTTATAAATTATAAATCAGTGTTGGAACAACTGAAAAAGTTACAAAATATGGTTTATGCAAACCAGAACAGCAACTGCCTGTAGATTCCACTTCGTTCTTGCTCGACAAACTTTCTAGTTAAAACATAACCATGCCTTTTAAGGTGGGAAAACTAAACATAAGTGCAGATTGAGATTTCTGCCTAAAATCAATGATTTATTAGCGGCTTGATTCGCCATATCATTTAGCTCATGAAGGATATGAAAGAATTCTATCCGTCGAAAAGTATTAGAGATGGATTTAATTCTATTGAGCAGCCTAGCCAACCTTAAATTTATGCATTGACTTGCCCCATTCATTGCTTGGATTATTAAACGGGAGTCTCCAAAGACCATGGCTTCATCCACTCCTTTATCTTTCAGGTGCTTAAGTCCTTTCCATAGCCCATAAGCAAGTTCAGCCATATTGTTGGAATCCTCCCTATATTCCAGCAGTATTCAGTTTCAATTTTCCCTTTCGGGAAAATGATGATCCCTCCCCCTCCCGCCATCCCTGGATTCCCCTTTGAAGCTCCGTAAAAAAACAATTTAATTTTTTTCCTCTCTTTTAGCCAATTCTCAAATTGAGATTTATCAAATCTTATTTCCCAATTTTCCAAATGTTTTTTGGCCAAATCTGTCTGAGAAGAGAAACTAAAGTTTTGCAACCAATTAATTTCGTTATCAGTCAGTTTGGATTTGTTTTGGGGGACCACCATGACACTTACTATTTCTCCCATTAGAGTGTGCGCCTTGGTTACTATTTTCCATGTAGGATGAGCTTTATCCTGGAAAATTATGAGGTTGTGATCAATCCAAATGCACCAGCAGATGATTTTTGGTAACTTCAGCCAACATTCTTTAAATCCTTTTTTTAATCCAAGTCTCCATTGTACGCCTTCTCCCAGTTGATAAAACACTGTTGGATGTTTCCCGACAACAAAATCGCGTCCACCAATGGAATCTTCATTTGTTTCCACACGTTACTCACATAGGAGCATTCAAAAAGCAGATGTTGGATGGTCTCGCTGTCTTCAGAGCACAATGGGCACCAAAAGGGTCCCACGAAACCTCTCCTCTCTAAATTATCTCCGGTGAGAATCCTCCCTTGCACCAGCGTCCAATAAAACAGATCGATCTTGGGCAATGTTTTATTTTCCCACAGTATTTTCCATATCGTCGGGTTACATGGCACTATTGGAAATGCAGAGAACACCTTAAATCCCTTTGCCGACATGTATGTGTCGGAGCTACATCCCCATCCACGACGATCTCTCCTTCCCCTGACCATCAGCTTTGAGCCTGATAGATGTTCAAGCAGCGGACTTTTTTCTCCTTCAAGATATGTTGGGCACTCCGGCAAGAACCATCCAACCCAATGATGTGGTGGATCAACATCCCATACTGAGATATCCTACAGCGTGTTGACGCCCTGCATGTCCATCCAATTTTTAATTTCTGGGAGTGAGGGAGGTGGCTTCCCAAGAATTGTGTCCTTCTAAAAATGTATAAGTTTACCATTGCATGGAATCCAATGGAGCTCTTCTTTGAACCTGGGCAGCGCCTTCTTGCAGAGGGAAAAGATGGGAGAACCTTGCTTGTTCTCTAGCTCAATGTTAGGACACCGGGGTCTCGAACCTGAGAAGTATTTGTGCTTAATCACCTGACTGCTCTAGGAGGGATTTGTATCTATCATATTCCAAAGCAATTTAGCTCCCATTGCCAAATTTTGGATCTTTATATCTCTAATCTGTAGTCCTCCTTCCATCCGAGGCATTTTAATTTTCTTCCAACTTATAAGAGCAACTTTTTTCCCTCCACCATTTTCCCATCCTTGCCAGAGGAAGGATCTCAGTAGGATTTCTATTGTTGCAAGAGTTTTGGGAGGAGCCAACATTAAATAGCACTGGTAGAGAGGATAGTTGTTCAGAACCGCTTTAGTCAATACCAGTTTCCCTGCTAGATTTAACCAAGCTGCTCCCCAACCTAGATTTTATTTTTCTATTAGTGTATTCCAGTTCGAGATTTTGGATTTAGATTTGAAGATTGGGACCCCTGGGTACTTAAATGAATCCCAGCTAGTCACTCCTTCAATTTCAAGGATACCAGAGATTCCCGACATCTCCCTTGGATTAATATTCTAGCTATAGATCGAGCTCTTCCTTAGATGAAGCTTACTTCGCGAAGCTTGGCAATAGCGATCCATTTCATTCTTGAATCTTCTTGCTATGATCTGACTGGCGCCTTCGAGCAATATTGTATCATCAACAAACTGTGCATGGTTGATATCTTTCGTTCCCCGAGCCATCCTGATGCCAGAAAGCTCTTGATCCCTCCTAACTTGCTCAAGATGAAGACAAAGTACTGAAGCTTGGATTGCATAGAGCAATGGTGAAAGTAGAAATCCTTTCCTCAGTTCTTGCGAGGCTTGAAAGAAGGTTTCCGCCCTTCCATGAATAAGCAGGGCAATCCAAGGTTTACTAATGCAGGATTTGACCCAACTGATGAAGCTTGGATCAAATCCAAATCTTAGCATTATTTGGTAGAGAAAGGGGATGACAGACTCTGTCAAAGGCATTGGCTAAGTCTATTTTCACCACCATTTATTTTTCAAAATTCTTTGGGATGTAATGGATTGCCTCTTGGACCAAAATGATAATGTCCCAAATTCTCCTGCCTTTAATGAAGCCTCCTTGGTTCTCAGGAATGATATAAGGAAGGATGTTTTTTAATTTTCTGGCCATAATTTTAGTGATTATCTTATATCCAATATTGCATAAAGAAATGGGTTGGAGCCTGTTAAAAGATGTGGCATCCTTCTCTTTGGGAATAAGTGCTAGAAATGTTGAATTTGTGCTACCACCAATTTTTTCGCACCTCTGACATTTTATCACCATTTTGAATAAATCTTTTTTGACAATTTTCCAGCACACCTTAATGAAATTTACATTGAACCCATCCGGGCTTGGTGCCTTTTCATCCTCCATGTCATCCACTGCATCTTTTATTTCCTTCGTCATGACCCTTTGGATCAATCTTTTATTGTCTTTTCTTTTGACAATTCATGGGACTAAGTCCATAAGATCGTTTTCAGAATTGGTGATTGGCTTTGTTGTATATATTTTGCTAAAGTGATGGGTTTCTTTTGCTTTGATTTCCCCAAAGTCTTGGATAACTTGATTTTGGACATGAATCTCATGCACAGTTTTAAAATTTTTCCTTGCCTCTGCCTATTTGTGAAAGAATCATGTGGAGAGGAAAGTTACCATTGAAAATAAAGTGTTTTTCCTAGTTAAGTTTTAATCACAAAATTCTTACCTGGGGCGCTCTATAGAAAAGGTGTTTTTTGGGTATAGGAAGATGTTGTCTTTGTTACAACGCTCTTGAATATGTGTAGCATCTATTTGGTTCTTGTTTTTCTTCCAAGAGGTTTGGAATAACCTATGTTTCAGTTTGAATATTATGAATAACTCGGACATGATGAGTATGGAGGAGAATATTAAAGCTTGGAAAAAGACTATTTCTTTTTCTATTGGCATACCCTTGGCTATATTCTGGGAGGTGTGGAAAGCTCGGAACCTTGTCATGTTCCAGCAGGGTATTGTTGATGCATGTATCACTAGTGTAAAGGCCCTCACAAGATTGAAATAATTTGGGTGTGGCCAGCCATGTGTTCAGTATAGAGTTATCAGACATCCAAACATAAGTTGTAATCGAATTTTAGGATTTTTTTATGGGGTTGAGCAAGATGGTCTCTGCAGTGTTGGGATGGTTATCAAGTTTTGGTTGGAGCATGTGTACCTGATAAGGATGGTGGTGGGAAAATGTACTAACACTAAGGCAGAACGACTTGCTCTCCGGGCCCTTTTATGGTTTGCCCGTAAAAATAATATACTAGCTCGTTCGGTGATGGGGGATTCGAAAGTTATTGTGGATTGGGAAAATAGTGTCCACCATATTCAATCAGTTGAGTTGTCACATTGGTTGAGATGGGTTAAGGATCTTATTTGTCTCTTTCAACATATTTCCATTAGTCATATCTACAGAGAATACAACAGGGTTGTTGATGGCCTCTCCAAACAGGGTATCATAAGTGTGAGAGGTCTAATTTTCTGGGAGGAACATGATGTATGGATGACCGACTAAAGTGCAGAATGATGATTATGATGTATTCAACTCTGCTACCTCTATATGTAATTATGACATAACCTATAATGTTTTTTATGTGTGAAAAAAAAATGTTCTATTTTTTTATTATATATTTTAATTGACGAAGCAAAATTTTATTAATAATTTCTAAATTTTAACAATTTGAATTATTTAAAAAAAGGCAAATCTTGAAAGACAAATGTCATGTAAATTTCTATAATTTTAACTTTCATTTAAAATATATATATTTACAAAATAAAATATTGAAATGAATATAAATAAAAAAAGATGTAGGATCTATATATACATAATAATAGAACATTGAATTGAATTTAGAAGAGCCATGCCATTTGGAAAGGTAATAATTTGAATCTTCATAAAATTTGTCATTATGATAATATGATATCATTCCAATAATCATTTCAAATTCATGTCATGCAAATTTAATAATCTATCAATATTTAACAATCTATCTTTAATAAAAGGTAGTGAAATAATCATTTTTGTATCTGAAACTTATATTTCAAAAGTAACAGTGAATGATATTGAAATTTATGTATTTAGAACTTATATATAAAAACTAATACTAAATGGTATTGAAATTGGAAAGACGACTTAATGTTTCTTTACTCGAGTTGTACCCTCATTTTTTGTCATTTATTATTTTTCTTTTTATATTTTTACTTTCTTTTACAAGTTAACCAAAGTATTTGAACCATTTTCATTTTAGCCATGCTTAAAATAAATATATATATTATATAATGCATTTTCTATTTAACGAAATAAAATGTGGCTTATATTTATTGAATCTTCTTTTAAAGTCTTCAAATGCATCATCTTATATCATTACTAACCCTTCTTATGAAGATTAATCAATGTTTTGTTAGTTTGTGTGTCATGACACATTCTAGCCGCGTAATCAGTGGAGCTTATACAGACTATACAGAATCATGAAAATTAGTGCTTTGAAACTTTTCAAGATCGTTCATGGTTTTTTAGCAGATATTTTGCCTGATTTTTGAGTCATGAGAGATGGTGCATCTGTCAAGTTTATGATTAAAGTCATATGCATTGAAATTAAACGATCAATGGTTTCCCTAGTTTCACGATTTCGCTCGCTTTGAAGGATTAGGACAACTGTTGATTAGCTTGGTTTGTGTTCATTAAAAAAATTGAGACTTAACAGGTGTTCAACAACTGATAACATGAAGAAGAGTGGTAAACTATGTGGTTTTATGAATCCTTGAACTAAAGGCAGGGAGCTACCAAGTCAAAATACCTTGTTTTTTAGTGTTTTAGTCATTGTCATTGGGCACAAATTCCGATAAGATGGAAGTGAATTAAAAAAAAAAACAAACACAAAAAGATTTTGTAAAGCATGGACTCATTAATAGAAAACCCCCTCACCTTTGCAACAGGTGTCATGGTTTCAAATATTCGAATGGATCTTTATGGCCTATTTTTCAGGTTTAAACATTTAATGATTTCATGCTTTAGTCATCATCTTTGGGTGCACATTACAAGCGATTGGAGAGGAATGTTTAGAAACAAAAAGAGGTTTTTTTTCTTTTCATCACGGACTTATTCACAAAACCCTCTCTCACTTTTGCAACAGGTGTCATGGTTTGGAATATTTGAATGAATATTTATGGCCTATTTTTCCAGATTTTAACATTTAATGATTTCTTATCTTTGTCGTTATATTTGGCCACGTATCCGATCAATTGGAGATGAATTTTTAAAAACCAAAAGAGGATTTTGTTCATAACAAACCTATTTACAAAAACCTCTCTTGGAATTTAAACATATGTCACGGTTTAGTAGATACAGGTGGTTATTTCAGGTCATTTTTTCTAGAAATTCGCTAGATTTCCCTCAAAATCCGATTTTGCTATTTTGGGCATATTCGACCCTAAAGATTTGGATCTAAAAATTGTTTTGAAATATTTGTCTGATTATAACAAAGGGAATGAAGATATTAAGGGTGTGGTTGTTAATCTTTAGAAGAGGGGTATGAAATTTTAAGCCTGATTTTATACAGCTCATGTATTGATTCTCTGTAACCATTTTAGAGACTTCTGTTGGGATGATATATATATAAGACAGTTTCAATCATTACTGTGTTGAATGCTTCTAATTTGTCTGATTACTTTACCTCTACAAAAGATTTCATTTTCATATAAAGTTTTTATTTTGGGAATGCTTTTAAGTGGACGGGCTTCACTACTTCTCATGGCCACAATGTTTTTCTGTTTATGATGTCTTTCAATGTTTTTCTGTTTATGATGTCTTTCATCTGATTTTGGTGGTCATATGTATCTATCCATTATTAGATCTGAAAATTTATTTATGCTTATTTATTTCATTCTCATAGAGTCTCTCGATTTGTTTATAGATTCTTTCATATCATGTTGTTGATTGTGGCTTTTGTATTTTATTACCCTAAACTTTATTTTTTTCTTTATTGATTTACTAAACACAACCACTTGTAAACATGTTTTATCTATGATGTCTGGGCTTTGTGCCTTAGCAGTCTAGGTGCAGACTCCAGTGTTAACAATATATTTTCATGGGTAATACTTTTAGTCACTTAATTGAGTGCAAAGTAACCAACACCGTGAATTTAAAATGTCTCGTATTGTTTAAGTAGTGGTAATTTAAAATGTATAACATTTTTTATTGTTTATAGGCTAAAACTAAGTTATGTTTATTGATTCATGGAAACTCATTCTATGGTTAGAATTATCATAAAAAATAAAGTTTACATGTTATTTTCAATTTATCATTCTATATGCACTCTCTATCATCTCATTCATAAAGGGAATAAATGAAATTGGAGTATTTTAAACCACATATAAATGTATTTTTCTATGAATATAGTCGTTATCGATTGTATAATTGCTTATAATGACAAGAAACATGAATAGACATTTATGTTCTTTCAAAATAAAAGACTAAATGAGATTACTCATATTAGAATGTTGATCTTATTATTTGTACTATGAATGGTTCTTTATCTATCGACCATGGTAATGTCAATTGATTGTGGTTTCCTCATATGGAAATAAACTAAATGAAACAACGTGTCGATCAACACCTTTCTGAGCACACTTTTCAAGTCGGTGATATGTTTTATCTTCGTCTATAGCCTTACAAGCAATCCTCCCTGAAACTCAAAGGGCGTCATAAGATGGCTCCAAAGTTTTATGGGCCATATAAGGTTCTTCAAAATAATGGGTCCATTGTTGATAAATTGGAGCTTCCTCCTTCTCACGTGCACCCAGTATTTCATGTATCTTGCTTTAAGAAGTTATTGGCACCAATATCAAAGAAAAAATTGTTTAACCAAAACTGGATAATGAAGGATCCATCATTTTGGATCTGGAGCCCATCCTCAATAGGTGCATTCGTCAGCTTCGCTCTCGATCCATCATAGATGTATTAATTCAGTGGCATGACATGCAACCAGGAGATTCTACATGGGAACCACTCCTTCATATTTAGAAACAATTTCCACATCTAAAGCTTTGAGGACAAATATTTTCTAAGAGGGAGGGGATGTTAGGAACCCGTGTCAACCCTTCTCTTTACTTTTTTAGTATATTGTTGTTGGACACATATGCTTTGTAAGTCATCTCGTGAGTATATTGTATTATCCCACATTCATGGGGAGTAATAGTTGTTTAGATTAGACTTAGTATATAAGTACATGTTGAGGCCAATGAAGGCATCCACAAGTTATTTTTATTGAGCTTTCTCAAAGGAGGTTTCCCCCTCGAAGTGGCTTGCGATCAATAAATTCCTTTTGTGTTATGTTATTTTTATTATATCGTGCATTTTCATTATTTATTGCAGGAGGTTTCTCTCAGGTTGATCCTAGTTTGTCTTTCAACTATTTTCTAGATCTGTGCCTTATTGCCCAATTCCAACCTGCAAGTTGAATGAATCCACCTCCCTCAAACAAATTTGACTATATTGAAGAATGTAAATAACTTGAACTGTAAGTAGAACATGAACTATCTAATCAATTTCAACATAAACCATGAACCATTCTTCAAACCATTTATCAACATATAAGACACATGTTTAGGGTAGGGAATGATGTCAAATTTCAATTATGACAATGAAATGGATACAACACAGACCTTCACACTACCATGCACCTTATCAAAGCCAAAGATATGATCTATATACTCTTCCACTTCGACAATCCCACTCTGATCTATTGAATGTATATAAGGGATGAAGCCACTTAAGGGAAACAAGCTTCACACCCAAGGATATATGGATCAACAACAAGAATTACCGATGTGGATGGGAATAAGAGGTGTGATGAAGAGTGAATATTCCAACATTACCTTGCTATCTTGGGTGTCCCCCCTTCTTGGTCCATCTCATATCCTTTTAATTTTGATGGAGATAGTCGCAAATGGTTACCAAATGGTTCATGGAGTTGCAACCAAGCCAATTAGTTTATAAAACTTCCATGACTCCTAAATTTCAACTTTTTATTATTTTTTCATCAAATTATGAGGAATTCATGCCTCGATCAAAGGCAACATGTGAATGGTTCATGCATTGCTAGTGTGAAAGGTGCGAATGGGTATTTTTTGATGTATTCGCGCCTTGGTCAAAGGAAATGTGCGAAGGATTTGTGCCTTGCTAGTGTGCAAATTGTGAATGGGGTCATTTGTGGTTGCAATTTTTTAGAATTAAGGGAATCGTGCTAGGATATCACTTTTAATGCTCAAGGCCATTAGTAGGGATCAAATTGTGGGATCCTCCATCCATAAGTATCATTTTTTTGTGAATGAGCAGTGACATTTTAAGTGTTGTCTTTTGAACTTTATTCACAGACAAAGAAGTGTTGATTTGAGCTATAATAGATGCCCCTTTATGTGTGAGGTAAAAAGGGAAGTTGATGGCTAAAATACATTATAATAACTAGTGGACTGGGATGCAGTGTAATCAAGGTTAAGATTCAAAGACCCTTGACTCAGACAAAGTACATGAAACATAGACAAAGGTGTCAGAGATTCATTTCCCTAAAATGGACATAACCATGCTCAAATTGTGATAGAACATGGTTGTTAAAAGAACAAATAACCTTATTTTGAGAGACTAAAAATGGCAAATTCTTAAAAAAAATTAGACTATGAAAAAAGATAGCCGCTCCTTAATATTACAAGGGAAAAATATGGTTCTTTGATCCACACTAATTAGAAGAACCAATCCCATCCTTATCTTATTCATCATTCTTAATAAAAGAAAATAAATTAAGGTTTTAATATAGTAAATTAATTTTGAGAAGTTGGGTTTTTAAGTCATGAAATCAAAGTGATCTCAATTAGTCTAAATGCGATTACGAAAAAACCAGATGACAATACTGATATTAGAGAGAAACAAATGGTGAGATTAGGAAACAATTGGTTGTGGTTGTGATAGACGAAATGAGATTAAGCACTTCACCAATAGTTTTATTATCTTGTACTACCATAGGGCTAATCCATTCAAATTATTCAATAGGTTCTATAATGCTTGCATCTAACATTTTGTCTAACTCTATCTATATTCTTTGTTTGTACCTTGGATTGAGCCAATATGGTTGCTGTTTGACAAGTTTTGCATTGGGATTCAAATGAATATTCATTTCTCCAAGATCTCCAACAATTCCCTTCATTTATGAAAATTTAGTGGGAAACAAATCCTGAAAATCATGTAATAGGTTTGTAATCTTCCCAACGGTCTCATCATCCCAGTAGTCTCTGATATTAGCAAAATTCGGGTTGTCTGGAGAACCAATGTTCACTTTATTTATTTTCAAAGGATTCAAAAACTTGTTGCTTGTTGGCAGGCAATTTTGATGGAGATTAGCTGCAAAGCACCAAGGGTGATGCGCAAGACAGGAAAGTCGACAAAGAGTCATCTTGGTCATAATTTTGTAGCAATTTGGTGATCCAATGGTGCGCACTCCGCATGAGTGGGTGACAATTTTGCAGCGATCGGGACTTCTAGGCCTCATTCATATGCCCCATTTTGGTATATTGGTGGAGGCCAATGCTTGCACCAAATAGTTGTTGGCATGCTTCCATGGAAGTTACCTATGGCTGGACCAGGCAGTGCCAGTCATCGTCGAACTCATATTGCAGATTACGAGTTTTCCTAAGCAAGGGCCTGATCCATCGCAGTACTTCCGCGAAAAAGATAACGACAAGAGGTTGGCCTCCAAAATAAAAAAGAAATACGACCTGGAGCGCAACGGACGTGTATACGTCATAGATAGCATTAACGATCAAGTTGTTCATATTTGCAGCAAAGATTCTATCCAGCAAGATGGTGCAGAAGAATCAACCTAATCAATGCACTTCGGGGGTGATTGCATGTGTTGAAATGTGCACCATGGGCGTAGAGATGAACTGGTCTCTATTTTTATTCAACCAGCTGATTGAAGACGCCATGTTGGTGCAAGAGGGGAAGCGACCATTCACATACATGTTGTTGTTAATCTTGATTATGTTAGTCACCTGGATGGAACCCACGAACTACCAAGGTATGGATGTTGCAGTCACCCAAGTTTGCAGGGGCGCGAGATATCAGAACCTATGGCATCTCAGTGAACAAGATAAGTTGAAGGACTGTGCCATACAATTTTGGTTGTATTGGGATGCATTGCAAGTTGTAGTCATGCAGATTCTGTGGATCTCTGAGGAATCAATAGCTAAGTACAGATGAGTCGTAATATTCTCCATAGGTTCACATGAAATACATGTGCTACGCAGTATAAGCTAACTGATGTTGAGATGGATGCAGTAGTGGTTGAATGGCCCGCGGAGTGGAAAGCATCGGTGAGTGTGAAGGAAGTATCAGACACCGCGGCAGGTCCACCACCTGATGCACCTATAAATTAGGTGCATGTACATGAAAGTGATCGGGAGTCGCGAGAAGCATCGTCAAGAAACCCGACAGGTTCGGAGGTGGAGCGATAATATGAAGATACAAGGATGAAGGGAAGGCAAGAGCACGACATGTCCATTCGCACAACGCCAATGATGGATAACCAATTGAACCACATCATTATGGAAATCACAACGACGACAACTGCAAATGAGAATCAATTGAGGAAGCAGCTGATGGAGGGATTTACAGAGGTAAAGTGGCAAATAACATCGTTAATTAATGCTATCTTGGAGTGAGTACCTGAGGCCAATTTGTTGAGGTGGACAGGTGAGATTAGTACAGGGAAGCGGGCCAGGATTGTACTGATTCCACCACGATCATTAGAAACCCAAATAGAAGATGTTGACGCATCTTTGCAATAGTTTGAAACAATTGTGCTGGATGTAAATGAGCTATCGACGCACACATTGGTGCGACTGCAAAGGTTGGCAGCTCAAGAACTAGTCTACCAGGAGAAAATCATCAGCGATCAACTTTTGAAAGTGCATGAGTTGGAAGAGGCCGCGAAGTGGGAAATTGAGAACTTGAAAAAGGAGCAAGACAGGCTCGTCGTCGAGAAGGCACAACTATGGGATGCCATAACATGATTAGAAAATGAGGTTTCTTTTGCTTGTCAGGAAATTCCAGAAATACCAAAAGACATGGACATAGAGGGTAAAGCACATAAGATCAGGAAAGTTGTTTATGATTTCAGACGGGATCTAGAAGACTTGCAGACACTGGTGAACCTAGGAACACCCCCATAGAAAGCTATGGAACGAAAGGGGGTCATTGAAGACATCACAATGAGGCTTTAGGAGATTGATAAAGAGACAAATATTATTACGGATACCACCACACAATTTTGGGGTAGTGTGGTTCAGGATGAACAGTTAGAGTAGTTAAACACACAACTGAAGGAAGTAGAATCATAGTTGGTTGCGCTATGGACATCGCTTAAAGTGATGCCCCAAGTTTTCCAAGTTACAAAGGTGGTAGAGTTGAAATAGATGCACCAATGCACCACAAAGGCACGTGAGCGTGAACAACGATGCACGAATCAAATTGAATAATTTCAGGATATTGGCGAGCAGTTGCCGCTAAAGGCAGTTACTGCACTTCAAGAGGTGAAGGAAAAACACAGAGAAGTCACTGGTAAGATTGTCGAACATCTGTGTGAGCAGGATGTCACAGACTACATAGATATTGGTGACAAGATGAAGGAGTAGGTAGAATAATTCAAGTAGCAATATGAGGACTTCAAGATCAAAATTAGTGGCTACACTATTTCCAATTGACGTGGCTCAAGGACGAGCCACAAGATTGTGTTGGGGGCCTGTTGACAGGAGGTTTTGATGGAGATTAGCTACACAACACTGAGGGTGATGCACAAGGCAAAAGATGATGTGCAAGATGAAAGATGGCACACAATGCAGGAAAGTCGACAAAGAGTCATCTTGGTCATAATTTTGTAGTTTTTGGTCCAAGTAGTTAGGAAGTTGATCTAAGTGGATCATTTTGTAAAAGGCGCAAGCCTATAAATAGAGATAGGAATGTAATGTTGAGGAATGTGTGTATGTGCTTAGGATATCTTGTGCTTTTAATATATTGATGTAATGATCAAGATCTTATGCTGGATACTCTGCGGAAGACTGTTTTCTATTTTGTCGCAATTGTGGAGATGTTTTGAGAACCTATTTTGATGTGGAACTAATATGATATGACGAAGATTTGATGGAAATACTGTGTTTTTGCATCTTTCTGCTTTCCCGTTGTTATAGCTCAAAATGACACATCTCTTCTTGTGACCACTTTCCCATGATTTCGTCGCATGTCAACACTTCCATGACGACACTTCATAAAAAGTCATTGAAAGTCACTGAAAAAACACCTAACTTGGAGGACTCGTATCTGGAGTTATGTAACTCCATTTGACCTCATCTCTACACCATTACAAATTTATTTGTGTTAGCTAAAACTTTCTAGAAGATACCAAAGTCTGAAAATGCCCAGAGGTACCCTTAAAATGAGTTTTTTGATGTGTACATGAGTTTCCTTAAGGAAACCCGCATACGTACGCGACTATCCATATATAATACCCGCGTACGCCTCCAAAAAATGTCAAAATATATATATTGAAATTCAGGTAGTTTGGGTATTTATGCATCTGATTCTTTTAGTTGTAACTACTTTGTCTTCCACCCTAACTCTTCATTGAGCATATAAATAGAGGTAGGGAGGTCCATGAGAAAAGGCTTAAATATTTGCATTGTCATGCAGGAGGAATTTGGAGCTTTCTTTGCCCACACCTTTGCCCTAGAAGCATTCTCCTTGTGTTGCAGAGCTTGGAGGCTGAGTTCCTTGGAGAAGAGAAGCAACAGAACCAGATCAAGGTTTTGTGACGTGCCGAACTTGGAGAGAAGGTATATTTGTACTTGTTTTTAAGATTAATAAAGATGTGATGTTCTTCTTCTTCCCAAATCAACGTGTCTTGTATATTGAATCTTTGATTATGATTATATGATGTTATTTATTAGATTATGTTTTCATGTTTCATTGAATATAATCTCCTTTCATATAGTCTATTTGGTTTGAGGAAGGTATAATTCATTTTGCAAGTCTCTTGGAGCAAGAGGAGCAAGAGGAGCAAGAAGAGGATTGAAGGGCTGCTTGGATCAACCTTCGTTTGGCTAAGGTATGAACCATTCTAATCTCTGATATTGCTTGTATTTACTTGTAGAATGATTTGCATCCACATTTCAACCCGAGTACGTTAATGGCCTTTTAAACCCTAGCCATAGGATACTTTCCTTTACAACATAACTGGCAACTCCGCTGGGGAGAGCCTTGTCTGTTTGGGGTTTCTCTGTCTTTCTTTCAGTCTTTTGCATTGGTTTCAGGTCTTTCTTGCCACTTAGGAATAACTCCTGAGTTTTATAGAACACCTCCCCTACCTTCCTAAGGCAGTTTTTAACTTTTTTTTTGGGATTTTTTCCACCCATACGCGAGTTGCAAACTAAACAGTCGCATGTCTGGTTTGGTACACGTGACTTTCTATACTTTCAACCTGCGTACGATACATGACTTATCAGTAATACAACCCACATGTGCTTGTACACGCAACTTGTTGTACTGTCAACCTGCGTATGACACACGACCTATCAGTAGTACAAGCAGCGTGTGCCCCTAAAATAGTGTTTTTTCCTCATTTTTGTGGTTTTTTTCTGTTGTTGTGGGCTATTTGGTAGGTCTTTTGGTGTCCTCTACAGGTGCATGATTCCAAGGAGTTAGTGTCGCCCCTTTTGGTTGTTCTTTATCTATGTGGTAAGCCTTTTTATAGCATTAGGGTTTACTATTTGCTCTTTCCCCCCACCCCCTTTGCTTGGATTGATTTTTGGCTTATGTTTTTGGTTAGCCTCTGTTAGTGATCTTTGTCTGAGTTCAGAAGCTTGTTGGTGTTTGTTTCCTTCTTCTTTTGTTGGTTAACTTCACCATGCCAAAATAGTTGACTTGTCTTTTATACAAGCCTTCCTTCCAAGTAGGGTTTATACTGACTTTAGTTCGTTCTAGAGTTTGTTTGGTGGTTGTATAGCATAGTTCATTTTGCTTTGTTCTTGTTATCTGCATACTTTACTTTGTAGGTAACTTTTTCTTTTGCATTTATAAAAGAAAAAGACAAAAACACATGTTTGATTTATATACATGTAGATTAGGTTTTTAGTCTAGATTGCATGGCATATCATTGTTTTTGAAAAAATAAAAATAAAAATAATTTGTTCTTTTGTGGCTTTCAAGTTTCTATTTGAAAAAGAGAAAGAGAATAGTTTTTTCTTTTTGCATTTCATTTATCTTTGCTTAGTCATTTTCTTTCAACTTTGAGTCAAAACACCACATAAGTTTCATGCCATTTAACCTCTGACTAAAAACAACCCTTAAAATAAACGATATAATTTAAAAATTATTAGTAAGTTTTATTTTATAGGGTCTTACACCAACTAGCTTAGGCTAGACTTATGGGATAGGAGTTTAAACTCCCCACAAGTGTTTAAATTCAGATGTAGTTGGCCAATCACTAAATAAATCCTTTTCTATGTTGATTGTATCTGGGAAGCTCCTCTCAAATGGTAGTTAAGCACGAGGCCACGTGGAGGCTTGGACTGAGGAGATAACCCTCTGATTCTTTTTCAAAGCGTAGACCAAGGTTTTTGTGCATCTGGGGATTCTGTCTTAGACAAGGTTTCGGGCTTTGCTACCTTGCCCATGCGTACAAACCAGGCTTGCAACTATCCCCCCAGACTGTCAATATAGTTAAGGTATCCTTTAGTCTCTTTCACATCTAAGGTTCATACACAGGTACACCGGAAGGCTATTTTTGGTTGACCTTGGACATGATTGGAAGGTAACCTCGGTAGAAGGTGTGGGAGGGCGGTGGGTGATTCCTCCACTTTTGCCTAAGAACATATACAGGGATGCCAAGTAAATGTATATCATCTTTCTTCTGGAAAGCATATCTTATACCTGTTTGTTTGTTTGGCTTTAGAAATTTTTTAGTGAGTGCTGTGTGGTTTGTCTGTACTTAGTTTGCCTTCAGGTGTGTTCTTTGTAATTTTGGTTGCCTGTCAACCTCAGAATTTGTCTCCTAGTTTGAAACTATGGATAAAACCTCTTTGAACACCAACCAAGAGATCCCCATGCTGGGAACTCCTTGTACTATTCCTCTCATGGGGAATGTTGGTGTTCCCTTGATGGCCACCCTGAATCTACCTGGATTCACCCTAGGGCTACTGGTGTGGTTGTTTTCCACTCCAACCGTCCTGAATGCTCATGATTCTTCTCAGGTAAGATCCTTATATAAAGGGCATCAAAACAATGCTTCCCCTTAACCTGTAGTTGATTCTCCTACTCCTTCTACCTCATGCGGTGAAAGTACTGATACTAATAACCGACAGTCTAAAAGGAGTAAAAGGAGGAATAGGAAGAAGACACATAAGAAAGGGGGAACCCGTTCAACCTCTGCAAGTCAAGTTGAACCTCAAAAACCAGCCTATGCAGTTCATGCTTGGGGCACCAATCCAACCTCTACAAGTCATGTTGGATCTAAGCACTCAACCTCTGCAAGTCAAGTTGATCTTCACCATCTAGCCTCTGTTCATCATGCTAGTGGGATCCTTCCAACATTTCCAGGTCACATTGGATCCAGTCAATCAGCCTCTATGGTTCATGCTGAGGGCACTCATTGAACCTTTGGTGTTCAAGTTGAACCTCCCCATCCAACCTCTACAATTCTTGTTGGATCCATCCACCTAGCCTCTGAAGTTCATGCTGGGGGCACACACTCAAATGCTGCAAAGCTTGTTGATTCTAACCATTCAGCCTCTGTATTTCATGATGGTGGTGCCCATCCAACCTCTGTAGGTCATGTTGGGCCAGTCTCTCAGCCTCTGCAGGTCATGTTGGGGGCAGTCTCTCAGCCTCTGTAGTTCATGCTGAAGACAGTCTGTCAGCCACTGCGAGTCATGTTGACATTGTTGAAAGGACTAACTACTCAAAACACAAGCCCAAGTTTCCTTGTAAGCTTTGTGAGGGAGACCACCTTACTTATAAATTCCCTTCTATCAAGGAGGTGTGAAGAGTTTGGTTTCATGGTCATCCCGCTTTTGAACATTCTGAAGTTTTTCAACAACCAGCCTCTCTTAGTCAGGTTGGACCCAGTCACCCAGCCTCTGGTGGTCATGATGGGGGCAAACTCTCAGCCTCTGTAGGTCATTCTAAGAGAAAACAGTCAGCCACTGCTAGTCATATTAACACCGTTGAGAAAACTGGTCATTTGAAGTGCAAAATTAAGTTCCCTTGTAAGCTATGTGAGGGAGATCATCTTACTCACCAGTGCCCTGCTATCGCAGAGGTGCGAAGAGTGTGGTCCGAGACTCAAGAATTTCCTTCTCCTGAACAACCTATAATTTCTCAACAACCTACTCAACCTTTGGTTGATCAAGTGGTCGAACCAATATCATCTTTGGTCGATCCCACTCTTCTTTCAGAGAGTGATCCTGATGTGATTGAACCAACCTCATTTTTGGTCAATCCCACTCTCCCTTTGGAGAGTGGCTTTCACGAAGTGGTTGAATCGATTCCACTGTCGATCAATCCCACTCTCCCTTTGGAGAGTGAAGTGTCTGCTAGTCACATTTTCTTCACTGCCAGTTCAGAACTTACTGAACAAGGGGGCACTGAACTCGTTTCGGATCAACCCCCACCAAGCTCTCGGATTGCTTCCTTTGATTGGGATAGCCTAGTTGAGCCGCGCCTTCCTCCTGATGCACCTTTCCAAATAAAAGTCAAAGTTGAAACATACATGATTGCTTGTTGTATTGTTGATGAAGGAGCCTCAGTTAGTATTTTGTCTTCTCGTGCTTGGTGAGGCATGGGATCTCCCAGCCTTGTGTTGACTGCTAGTCGGTTACTGGCGTTTGATAGAAGAACTAGTATAGACTTAGGGATTATTGCTCAAAAACCTATTACTTTGGGTGGGAAGACCGTCTTAGTTGACTTCATGGTGATAGAAGACCCCTTGGACTTTAATATGCTCTTTGGACGTGATTATGTCTATGCCATGCAAGCTGTGCTATTAATATTCTTTCATGTGATGTAATTTAATCATGGTTAAGAAATTGTCACTATCAATCAGTTGGATTTTCTTGATCCTTCTCCTGACCCAACTAGAGACCAGGTCTTTCCTTTATTGATTCCCAGTGTTTCTATAGACACTACCCCACCACAGGTGAGCTATGTGGGCTCATGTCCTTTGCATTCAATTTCTACTAAGAAGCAGCCTCTGTTTTCATGCTTACCTTCCCGGGACTTGGTCCCAGCAGTTGACCAAGTGAGTCATCCTATAAAGACCATGGAGCCTGCTCTCCACTCTATTGACCCATTTGAAAGTTTAGACATGTGTCCTATCTCGGATGATCTCCTTCCTTCGGATGAAGTCTTCCTAGAGTCTTTGATACAGTCCGACCTTCTATTGGATGTTGTTTCAGTTGTGACTAAGTCTAACCCTGATATTCTCATGGATCGGTCTTCTTATGTTGGTCTTGTTGAGTTTTTTTACTCTTCCTTTGAACAGTAAGTCAGTGATCCCGATGAGTTTGATTTTTCTTTTGAATTTTTCAACTCCTGTGATACTGAGTTTGCTCTTGCAGACTCTATCTCTCCTGTTTATTTTTTCTCTCCTTTTGAGGTTGATCTTACTGATTATAAACCCCCAAGCCTTGGTGCTATAGAATATTCTTCAGTCGATTCTACCTTGACTTTACCTTTTGTAGAAGATAACAAACTCACATGTGTTTCTGCTGAAGTGACCTGCATTAGATCTTTTCTTCTGAATATGATTCTGATGTTGTTGTTTCTTGGAGACAGGATTTTTAGTTGGATTCACAACTGTTTATTGGCCTTGTCTTGTTGTTTAAGCTGTAACTGCATTTGCATGTGCCCTTCTCACGCTTATGAGCCCGATGCTGGTTTTCACGCTTTTAGCTCGTTGTATAAGCCCTCATCTTTGTTCTAATCATCGCTCAACCTTGTATATTTTTGCCTTTGCAACTTTACACATTTTACCTTGAGGAGACGTTCCCTGAGTGTCTTTATCCTGCTCATGTTCCTTCCATTATGCATAGGTCTGTTCCTTGCACTTGGAACTAGTTTCTCCTGCCTATGAAGCTCGTCTCCTCGCATTTAGAGCATTCTTTTTGCTCTCCTTTGAGCTCGTTAAAAACAGTAACGAGGCCATGAGTTGAATTTTCCGGACTCGTTAAAACTTCATGGGGAAGATATTAAGTTTCTTTAGGCCCAAGTCTAACTCCTCAAAATAGACTTGACTGCCGAGTAAACTTGTATGTTCAGGCTCGTTAAGAATATGTGAATGGGCATCCACATTGGTGGTAGGTTATCACTTTCTTGGACAATGTGGAATAATACAAGAAAGGAACACTCACTTTTTCTTCAGAATTGGGAAAAGTATTCTCAAGCATAGGTTTATCACTTTTCCGGACTTGAGGGACTAAACTTGCAGAAAAGGAACCCCCGGTACGAGCTTAGTTTTCTCTCTTTCGTGCTCTGGACCAAAACATGAAAAAGATTTCGAGTGTACTTTATGTCTTTGTCATGCTCGTTAAACCCTAAAGAACAAAGCATCGAGTTTATTGTTGTAAGCCCCATTTCTCGTAATCAAATGGATCTTTCTGAGTGATCTTGCCTTCCTTCACACTTGTAAAAATCAGGCTATATGTTGCTTTTGAAGGAGCGTTGGGTAGGTGGTAATTTAACCTTTTTCGGACCTTCTCGACTAAGTACGAAAAAGGTGCTCCTTACTTCTTCGAAAGCTAAGAGATTTCTTATGTGGTTTGTTTTATAATTTTTTAGCCTTAGGAGACTAAATTGTACAAAAAAGGACCCCCCTGGAGTCTTCTTTGGAGTTTTCAGACTCTCTAAACTATGAAAACACCATCGAGCATTCACTAATTCAGGCTCATAAAATCCACGAATTGGTGCTTTATCAAGCATTCTTTTGTCTCTTCTTCGAGCTTTCCAAAAATGAAGAAGGTCCCAAGTTTGCTTTCTTGGACAAGTTAAACCTTTACAAGAAAGTGGGGAAGGGAAGTTCTTTCACATGTTTTTTACATCATGGCAGCAAGTCTTGTTTCCTTGAACAAAGCACCAGTTTTTAGTCTATCAACAGTTGGGTCCTAGTATTTTGACCTTATCCTGATTTAGAGTTTCTTACTCCTCCAGTTGGTTTCTTTTCCAATTATATGGGGAATCTGTCAATGTCTCCTACATTGCATATTTGTGTCATTGGTCCTTTTTGTGTCAAAAGTTTCCTAAGTCACTTTTTGTGTCGTGCTCGCTGTTCAAGGATTAAACATTTTTCGGCCATTTTGCAGTTGCCTTGACCTTTTGTGTCAGCCATTCCCTGGTATCAATTCATTACATCATGTTTTCAGCGGTCCTTGTCGTGAAATTCTGTATCAATTCCAGATCCAATTAGTCTTTGACTTATCTCGTGTTGGATGATGAAGGATTCCTTAAAGCCTTCCTTCCAATGGATCTCTTCCTATTGACTGCAACACGTCTTGCTTTGGGGATGCGATTTAGAGTTTTATGATAGTACCTTGGGGATTGCAATCATCAGTGGCAATTTCCTTCGCTATTGGGTAGTGGGAATACCTTAATGTCTCATACACGATGGATTCTTCAAGTGTTCGACTTCAAGTCCTTGTATTCACACTTGTTAGAATGTAGTAGGTACCTTGGGGTCCATTTTAATTAATGGTGGTTTCCCTCATGTTTGTTAATGGTTCTCATTATTCACCGATAATCAAACGGTTCCTCTATGTTCGACTTCAGCTCCTTTATTCGCATGGTTAGGATTCGTACCTTTTGGGTGGTTTGGATTGAAGACCTTGGGCTGACAGTAGCATTTTCATCTTTTGCTATTGCCCAAGTTGTGCAAGACCTTATTACACTTTATATGACATTTTGCTGAGACATAGATCCACCTTGTATTCTTGTGGCTATGATCGATGTTGGAGTAGGGTCCCGCAGCTACAGAAGAAGCTGCCAATTTTGGCGGAGATATAAGAGGTAGAGCTATGACACTATAGCAGGTTTCCAGCTACAGAGCAGAGCCAAAACCCATGACTTAGAAGGCAGAGAAGTCAAGGAAGACGACGGTACGTGAGCGGCTGAGAAGAGAGAGCTCACCCACTGCATTGAAGGCAGCGGCGGAAGACAAGAGGGATCAGCTACCCTCATAAATGAAAAGGAGCAACGAGGCTGAGGCATTGAAGACGAAGGACAGATAGGAAGCAGCGCCGGTACCCATGGTCAGCGCTGGGAAGCATGGAATACTGCAGGAAGCTGTGGTGAAGGGAAGCGGTGCATAGTACCTATGATTAGCGCCGGGAAGCATGGAAGACCATAGAGAGATGTGGTGTGACGGATAGCGGCTACTTCAAAGTACAGATGCGCCGACTGTCACTATTTAGGGTTTGGGTTACTATTGGGATAGGCCCACAGTGTTGTAATGGCGAGACCTTCGGGCCACCTATAAAGGGATATATTTTGTACTGTAAAAGGGTTAGTTAGAGAGTCGACTGGTTGGTTCGTTTGTTGTAGTTGTTTTGTAGAGTATTAGACAGTTGTAGAAGCCAAGCTCTGGTTCTGTTATTAGCTGTAGTATCTTACTGTAACTAGTAGCTGGCTCATAGAGCATTCATGTAATGATCCACAAGGATCGATAGAGAGGGAAGAGTATATTGTAAGAGGTGCAATATAGAGGTAGAAAAGAGATCTAAGAGAGAAGATCTTAAGCTGCATATGCGGAGCAACAGAACTGTGTTTACCTTCCCCTGAGCTATAATAGAAACACAGTTATGTGGACGTAACTTCCATCCTGGAGGTGAACCACGTTAAAATCATGCGTTATGTGATTGCTTTCTGTGTTGTGTTTATTTGATGCATCTGTCAATTATTTTATGAGCCTTGTTACAGTTTAATGTATGTATGCATTGTTCAGTTCGCAATAATATAAGAGAATAGACATAATTTGAGAACATTGATATGTTGTATGCAGGTTCAGTTATACTTTGCTTGAAACAATCACTAGTCACGGTGTTGAATAGCTTGTTATGTTGAGTCTTGCAAGTCGACACGAACAACACTATGTGTGCTGAGCCGCAGGGTTGGGGTATCGCAGGGAGGCGATACCGCATCGGCAGAGGAGCTGCGGTGCGCGATACCGGAGGTTAAGGACTTAGTGTTGGGAGGAAGTTACGTGTTGCCTGGTGCACAGCGATGCGGTAAGGCTGGGGTCACCGCGAGTTGGTGGAAGTTGCGCGACGTATGCAGGGACTGCGCGCCGGATAGAGAGAGATCTTGCGGTGAGAAGGGCTGCGAGACACTGAGATCACGCGACACGAGCAGAGGGTCGTGCGACGCATAGAGAAAGAGGACCTGCAACTAGCAGAGTTGTTAGTCGCAAGTAGGATGCCATAGAACCTGGTCCAAGATGCTTGAGTCCTTGGCCAACCCTTCAGAATCACTTCGGGTGAGAATTCAGGCCGCTTTGTGGTCTGTCGCCGAAAGGGCCAGTGAGCTAGGGGTGTTGTTGGTTAAATATAGTAAACCTGGGTCTGCCCATGATAGCCAACAATTGGTTCCGTTGCCAGCTTTGAACAAATGGGAGCTGATGTTCTGGTGGTGTCCTATGAGAGACGAACTCAATGAGTGGGTTTGGTCTAACCAGAAAGAAATTGCTGAATGAGAGAACAGGAGTCCTAAACTGAGTACAGAGGCTTGGTGACAGAAACATATCATTACAGACCTACATGCGATATTTTTTTTGACCTTTGGGAACGAGCTTTACGACTGGTTATCAAAGTTAACTGATACAAGCATATTCAAAAAGAAGAGAGACGTTGTCTGGACACCGGAGCTGATTCAGACCGTGAGGAACCTGGATAATCCTATCACGAGGGCAGTAGAATTCTGGCTTGCGAGCGTGCTAGAAGGATTCGTCATAGAGTTTGTAGTCGACCAGACAAAAAGCTTCAGCGAGGCTGAGCGCTATTTCTTCAAAGGATATCGTGGTAAGTACCTAAGATCTTTAAACTTGTCCATTAAGATGCTATTACATGAAAAAGGAACAATGGATCTAGTTTTAGATGAATAAGTAGAAATAGTAATGTCACAAGAGTTTGAAAGTGATTTTGATGACATTGGACGAACACGTAGTGGAAAGAAGTATAAAGTAGATTTCAACTCTCCAATATTTGAAGACAGTTCAGCTAGTACTAGACAGTAGAGTCATAGTACCACAGAAGGAACAGAGGGGGGTATCCCTTACCACCCTTACACCCCACAGAAATAGACCGGGACTCAGAACAATCCCGTAGGAACTCCATCCAGTAGCTCACAGACAGTACCTACCACCGCTACATCACCTCCACCTACACTGCCGAGTGGTAGTAACACAGTAAATAAACACCCACCACGTAGAAATAGAATGGGGGATGACATGAAGCTACCTATATTTAAGGGAACAGGGGAAAAAGACCCAGAGCAGCATTGGTTTCTCTGTGAAGCCATGTGGACCATTAAAACAATCAACGACGATAACCTTAAACTTGTACAGTTGGTCACCACACTAAGAGATCGAGCCTTAACATGGTATATTAAGTATACCACAATCCCCAGGACACTTGCCCAGGTCAAGACCGCCATGATTAAAGAGTTTAAGAAACCTAAGTCTGAGTCACAGTGCATTACAGAACTCAAAGACATCAAGCAGTTACCTACAGAGTCGGTGTGGGACTTTGATCAGAAATTCAAAGCCCTTATCAACCAAGTCAGTTTTGAGTTCACGCCGAAGCAGCATAAGGAATGGTTTATTACAGCGCTGCTCCCTCACATTAGACTGCCGTTAATGCAATAGAAACTCCAGACGCAGGATGACGCATTGGAGATGGCGATGAAACTAGAGGCTTCATCTCTAGCTGAGAGCAGTACATGAATGGCAACTTTACAAAACCAGTTGGCTAATCTTACATTACAGTTTCATGAACTTAAGAAAGGGAAAGAGGTTGCGCAAGACATATGGTGCGTAAAATGTAAAGCACAAGGCCATAGTAAAGATAATTGTCCGGTCTTTGTAGAATATATAGCAACAAGGGCTCCAAACCCCTTACCACAGACCCACAGGCCGTGGTGTGAGATATGCAAAACGCGAGGACATCTACCTCACTAGTGCCCTCTACTTCAGAAGTACATGCAGACACCTAAGAACGTATACTGCATCTTCTGCAAGTCTGTAGGCCATGATGTACACGATTGCCAAGCCTATGATCTCATGGTCGGAGCAAAGCAAGACTTGTACAGAGTCCAGTCAGAAACACAGGGTCTAGCAGTAGGACCACAGCAGGATCCGACTTATGGAGGCCGTGGAGGAGGATTCAGAGGACGAGGCCATGGAGGAGGCTTTGCGTGAGGAGAAGGCTCCGATAGAGGAGAGGGTTTTGGCCGTGGCCGTGGACCAGTTACTTGTTACAACTGCGGAGTTGTAGGACACTATGCTAGGGACTGTCAGAACCCCACTACCACTTGTAACTACTGCAAATCTTATGATCATACTATAGAGGAGTGCCATACCTTGATAGCTAAGATCAGAGAACCTAAGCCAGCAGTACACCAGAACATCCAGTTTACTGCTGCTGAGCAGGAAGAGCCAGAACCAAGAGTCAATATTGTGACTCGCAGCGGTGTTTCTACCAGTGGGACATCACAGGAAATAGAAAAGACCACAGGTCAGGAGTGGGTGCGCAGAGCTCCTAATAAAGCAACACCACTCGACCTGCAGAAGAACAAACAGACATTTCAGGAAGCTAAGGCTTTCTTTGATGACCCTACCCAATCAGGATCACAGGTACCGCCGTCTAGGGGCGTACCGCAGCAAGCACCTTGTGGCAATAGCCTTGTACAGACATCGCAGGCTACCACATCAGGAAGATGCGATGAGGACAAGATGACAGGAAGTGTACATTCCTTCCTGCGGAGTTGGCTAAAACTTGTAAGAAATGAGCAAGCTATCACAGAACTTCAGCGTATCATAGATCAGTGTCAGCCATCTTCTTCCGTGAGCAGTACACAGCGTGCTATTCATAATATTATGGGACATACAAGAACAGGAAGAGAGATGCGGCTCACAGCACAGGTTGGAGAATTTGAAATGGATGAGGTGATCCTAGATCTAGGATCAGGCGTGAATGTTCTGACTAAGCAGACATGGGAACAGATGGGTAGCCCTAAGTTAGTCATATCGCCTATCCATCTGAGATTAGCTAATCAGCAGCGTGTGTCACCTCTGGGTCGGTTATCGCAGGTGCCAATTGACATTGACGGAGTTCGTAGCTTCGCGGACTTTGAAGTTATAGAAATCATTGGTGATAGTAGACCCTATCCAACATTGCTAGGAATTGATTGGGCAATCAGTAACATGGCTGTTATCGACCTAAAGAGAAGACAAATGACCTTTGAGGACGCGCAGATCTGGGTCATCGCACCGTTGGATCCTTTTCAGGGTCCTAGATATATTGAACCTATCCGGGCAGAGGAGGAGGCACATAACATGGAGAGCCTCTATCAGATGACTGCAAACTAGAGCGACTACATCAATCCAACTGCAGAAGGGAATATCAGTTGGCAATGCGATAGCTCATGCACATCAGATTCAGATGTTGGTTTAGAAAACTGGCAGAACAGACTTCACGAAGTCTCAGCGCGTAGGTGCGCATACTTGACTAAGTCACTGCGATGAATTGGCGCAGAGATAAATGAGATTCCATCCTTTCATGGTCTAATAGATATCCAGGACTTTCTCGAGCAGTTTGAACAACAGATCCCTCACGAGCAACGGATCGCAGCTATGGACCTTGCAGTACGAGCCACACCTGCAATATGGTGGTATGCACATAAAGAGAACATCACATCATGGGATGATACTAAGAGATTCACGACGATTAGATTTTCTGTCGACAGAGAGTATGTCCAACAGAAATACACAGGAGAGAGTGACCCCAGATCACACATTCAAACACGCGAACAGAATTGGTCGGACATTCCCGAGGATGAATGGGTTCACCGATTCGTTCATACGTTGGATACAGTTCCAAAAAACTGGTATACAGAGACTGAACTGCGCAAGGGAACAACAACATGGCCATTTATGATAGACAGATTCCTACTCACCTTCGCTTTTGAATCTGAGTATCCAAACGTTGATCAGGCCCTACAAGTAATAAAGAGTAAGATATTTGGAGATTGTACCATATCAGTATCAGCTCAACCTGAGTGGGCTATCCAGCTAAAATAGGCGTTAGAGTGTTATAATTTTGCATCTGAACCAGAAGAGGATCAGGATCCTCGCGACACCAACATTTCAGAGTCAGAAGGCACTCGTGATGTTAAGGGACCACAGTTAGAAATTCCAGCAATCATAGAGCCCATTAAGATTAAAAAGATCAATATTGGTAGAGATACATAACCTAAGCTTGCTTCTATTGGAGACTATTGGAACGATGAAATAGTCGGATAGATTGCAGATTTGCTACATGACTATCAGGACCTATTTCCCACCAAGTTCACAAGAGATGAAGGGAATAGTTGGAGACCTGGGAGTCATGAGGATACCATTGAAGGAGGATGCTAGACCAGTCAAGCAGCGCCCATATAGACTAAATCCGCGGTATAAAGAAAAAGTAAAGGATGAGATCGATAAGCTGCTAGCAGCAGGCATCATTGAGCCTGTAGAAGAAAGCGAATGGGTTAGACCCATGGTCATACAAGAGAAGAAAACCAAAGGAGACATTAGGATCTGTGTCGATCTGCGCAAGCTCAATGATGCATCGCTTCACGACCCATTCCCGACACCGTTTACTGATGAGGTATTAGACAACGTGGGAGGACATGAGGTCTACTCCTTCACCGATGGATTTTCAGGCTACCACCAGATCAGAATACACCCAGAAGATCGATCCAAGACCACCTTTGCAACAGAATGGGGCTCGTTCCAGTATACGGTAATGCCCTTTGGTCTTAAGAATGCACCAGCTATATTTTCTAGAGTAGTAGTTGCTGTATTTAAAGAATACATCCATAAATTCCTAGAAGTATATTTTGATGATTGGACTGTATTTGGACTAATTGACAAACACATAGGAGATCTAAGACTGATGTTAGAGAAATGTAGGCAGTACCAGATTTCTCTAAACTTGAAGAAATGTATATTTTGTGCACCATTTGGTATTTTGTTGGGTCACATTGTTTGCAGACAAGGCTTGATGGTAGATCCCGCAAAGATTGCCATCATTGTAAATCTCCCAGCACCCAACTCAGTCAAGAACCTAAGGACAGTACGTGGTCACACCGGGTATTACAGAAAGTTCATCAAGGGCTACGCAAAGATTACAGCACCGATGGAGAAATTGCTAAAGAAAGACGTAAAATTCCTAAGGAATGAGGAATGTCAGCAGAGTCTAGACACACTTAAAGAAAAGATGGTTACAGCACCCATCCTAGTATTTCCAAATTGAAATTAGCCATTTCATGTATATGTGGATGCATCTGGCATCATACTAGGGGTTGTCTTAACGCAACCAGGAGAAGGGGATATTGATCATCCTATCGCATACTCCAGTAGAAAGCTATCGACAGTAGAAAAGAACTACACCACGACAGAAAGAGAAGGCTTAGCTATGGTGTATGCGCTGCAGAATTTTAGGCACTACCTGTTGGGTGCCTCGTTCAAGATGTTTACTGACCATTCCGCATTGAAGTATCTCGTCAATAAGCCAGTGTTAGGGGGGAGAATCTGCCGATGGTTACTCCTCTTTCAGGAGTATGATTTTGAAATCATTGTTAAACCAAGAAGATTGAACGCTGGACTTGATCATCTATCGCGGATAGACTCAGGAGAAGAGCCAAGTAACCTAGAGGACAATTTGCCAGACGCGCCGTTGTTTTCTATCCAGATTGCAGATGACTACTATGCTGATATCATTCACTTTCTCACTACAGGATTAGCGCCTGATGAGTTTACTAAACAGCAAAAGAAGCAGCTGGTTGTTAAAGCAGCAGACTTCATCCTAATCGTAGGACACCTATACAAGTTAGGACCGGATGAAGTTTTGCGCAGATGTGTGATGCCGCATGAAAAAGATGCTATTATCAGAGAGGCACATTCAGGGACCGCAGGAGGTCATTTCGCAGGAAAGCCAACTGCGCAAAAAATCCTAGATGCAGGATTATGGTGGCCTACTTTGCATAAGGACACCAAGGACTTTTGCAAATGCTGCGATATCTTCCAGAGGGTAGGAAAACCCTCGCGACGCGATGAAATGCCGCTGCGACCGCAGGTTATGCTGCGCGCATTTGACAAGTGGGCTATAGACTTTGTGGGTCCTATCAACCCACCAGGAAAACACACTGGCGCGAGATATATTATCACTGGAATAGAGTACCTCACCAGGTGGGCAGAGGCCAAAGTAGTAAGAAATTGTGATGCTGCTATAGCCGCACAGTTCCTTTTTGAGAACATCATCAGTAGATTTGGCTGCCCCGTAATTTTGATAAGCGATCAAGGCACACATTTCTTAAACAACACCATTGAGGCTTTGACAGAAGAATTCCATATTCAGCACCATAAGAGCACTCCCTACCACCCACAGGCTAACGGTACGGTGGAGGCCTTTAATAAGATTTTAGAAAACGCTCTTACTAAGATCTGCAACAGTCAAAGGAATGATTGGGACCTCAGAGTTAACACTGTATTATGGGCGTATAGGACCACATGCAAGAAACTTACAGGACACACACCTTTCAGCTTGGTGTATGGACAAGAGGTTGTTATGCCTATGGAGTATATTCTTCCCAGTTTAAGAATCGCTCAGATCACCAGGATGACTGATACAGACACAGTGGAGGAAAGGCTAGCACAGTTGCTTGCCCTAGAGGAAGATAGATTCATCGCCGGATTCCAGCAGAAAGTGCAGAAGGCACGAGAAAAAGCTTGGCATGACAGACATATTAAGAGTAAGACTTTCCAAACTGGAGACCTAGTACTCCTCTATGACAGTAAATTCATTAAGTTTCCAGGGAATTTCAAGACGCATTGGCTGGGGCCATATCAGATACAACAAGTTATAGAGGGAGGTGCCATTCAGCTCAGCCAGCTGAACGGGGAGCTTCTTCCCACATGGATCAATGGTAGTAGGCTTAAGCTCTATAGCGATAGCCACCCCACCTCTCAGCCCTAGCTTAGCCAGTTTATGGTGGTGCAGATGTCCAGTGTAGTTGAAAGGAGGCATCGCACCGGGAACTAGTCTACACCAGCAAGTATTATAAGTATCAGGAATCACATAAGGTCGGTTCATTTTGCGCAAGTCAATAAATGGCTTGTGGGGAAAAGAAAAAAAAAACCCGTTTGTTTGTTTGCGCAGGTGATGCGGTCTTCAGCGCAGAAATGTGATGTTTCCCCATGCCACGTATCCAGTTTTTGCAACCGACAGAGGGCCAGTCAAGTCGCCTTCTGACAGGAAGTTAATGAAGAAATGACCGGTATACCTTACCGTAGATTTGGCAGCAGCATAATTAAGTTTCCATATTTGGCAAATCTTCGACGATATCGGCGCCTGTACACACACGTTTTGGGGGGAAACGTGACCAGATTTCAACATTTATGGAGGATCGGATGACGGGTGAGGTCTTGTCCATGTAATTATTACGACCGACGGGTCCATTCAAGATGACCGTTGCGTCCGGGATTGTTGCCTTCGGCATAAAATCAGAAATTTTTCATTCGAGGGGGTTACATTTGCAGAAACCCGAGAGATACAGAGTAACCTGTTAAGAGCCCCCTATGCCGAGTTCACCCCGTTACAGAGTGCTGTGATTCCCAAAGTTTGAATCCATTGCACGCCCAGGAGATTCCACTAAGTGGGTTCTGTCCGAGGACGAACCTTTAGAAGACATGCCGAGACGCTTCGACCCTGGTGGCCGTAGGTCCGCTGTGACGCCACCGCCCAGGGTTGTGAAATTAGGTACATCACAGGTCAGACAGCCGCTAAGGATGAAGAGTCAAGCGCCGGAAGTAGAAGTTGTCACCAAAATCTCTGCTAAAGATAAGAAAGCAGAGCAGAAGAATGATGAGAAGAAATATCCCGCCAGGAAGAAAGTAAAAATGAGAACAAGAAAGCAACGGGAGAAGGAAGATGACCTATCTCATCAGCTAAGAGCAGAATAAGAGGTTCCAGAGCTCAAGAATGAAAATATGCGGAACCAGAGTCACGTGCATACCTGGAGTGAGTTGTTGAGAAGAAAAGTGAAAGGGAAAACAAACCGAGCAAGCAGAACTTCAAGATGCAGACAAAGGCTTGTTCTCGGAACGGAATTCATGGTTTGTATCTCTTTCATATAGAGGGCTCCAGACTGAATGAAATGTTTGAGAAGGCTGGAAGATACAGATTTTCCTTGTGATAAAAGTTCTAACCCAGATAAAGAGGAAAGGATATCTATGGAAGACCTTTCAAACACTAGAAGGTTCTTAAAAAGTTTCAGGAGCGACGAGAGCGAGACCATGACTAAGGGCAAGAAAGATAAGAGAGCCCAATGAACCAAGTTATACAAACTATAAATAGCATGTCAGAGTAATGCAGAAGGAAGTCGCAGGACTTCGCGACAGGTTGCAACGGACTTCGCAGGAAGCCAAGGAGAAGCTACAGCAGGAGAATCCTGCTGGTAGTGGCTCGAGGGCGAGCCACAAGTAAGTGTTAGGGGACTGTTGGAGTAGGGTCCCGCAGCTACAGAAGAAGCTGCTATTTTGGTGAGAAGACAGTTTTGGTGGAGATATAAGAGGTAGAGCTACGACACTATAGCAGGTTTCCAGCTACAGATCAGAGCCGGAAACCATGACGTAGAAGGCAGAGAAGTCAAGGAAGATGATGGTACGTGAGCGACTGAGAAGAGAGAGCTCACCCACTGCATTGAAGGCAGCAGCGGAAGACAAGAGGGCTCAGCTACCCTCATAAAGGAAAAGGAGCAACGAGGCCGAGGCATTAAAGATGAAGGACAGATAGGAAGCAGCGCCGGTACCCATGGTCAGTGCTGGGAAGCATGGAAGACTGCAGGAAGCTGTGGTGAAGGGAAGCGGTGCATAGTACCCATGATCAGCGCCGGGAAGCATGGAAGACCGCAGAGAGCTATGGTGTGACGGATAGCGGCTACTTCAAAGTACAGATGCGCCGACTGTCACTAGTTAGGGTTTGGGTTACTGTTGGGACAGGCCCACAGTGTTGTAATGGCGAGACCTTCAGGCCGCCTATAAAGGGATATATTTTGTACTGTAAAAGGGTTAGTTAGAGAGTCAGCTGGTTGGTTCGTCTGTTGTAGTTGTTTTGTAGAGTATTAGACAGTTGTAGAAGCCAAGCTCTAGTTTTGTTATTAGCTGTAGTATCTTACTGTAACCAGTAGCTAGCTCATAGAGCATTCATGTAATGATCCGCAGGGATCGATAGAGAGGGAAGAGTATATTGTAAGAGGTGCAATATAGAGGTAGAAAAGATATCTAAGAGAGAAGATCTTAAGCTGCATATGCGGTGCAGCAGAACTGTGTTTACCTTCCCCTGAGCTATAATAGAAACACAGTTCTGTGGACGTAACTTCCATCCTGGAGGTGAACCACGTTAAAATCATGCGTTATGTGATTGCTTTCTGTGTTGTGTTTATTTGATGCATCTGTCAGTTATTTTATGAGCCTTGTTACAGTTTAATGTATGTATGCATTGTTTAGTTCACAATAATATAAGAGAATAGACATAAATTGAGAACATTGATATGTTGTATGCGGGTTCAGTTATACTTTGCTTGAAACAATCACTAGTCGCGGTGTTGAACAGCCTGTTATGTTGAGTCTTGTAAGTCGACACGAACAACACTAAGTGCGCTGAGCCGCGGGGTTGGGGTATCGCAGGGAGGTGATACCGCACCTGCAGAGGAGCTGCGGTGCGCGATACCGGAGGTTAAGGACTTAGTGTTGGGAGGAAGTTACGTGTCTCCTGGTGCGCAGCGATGCGGTAAGGCTGGGGTCACCGTGAGTTGGTGGAAGTTGCGTGACGTAGGCAGGGACTGCGGCTGGATAGAGAGAGATATTGCGGTGAGAAGGGCTGCGAGACACTGAGATCGCGTGACGCGAGCAGAGGGTCATGCGATGCACAGAGAAAGAGGCCTTGCGACTAGCAGAGTTGTTAGTCGCAAGTAGGATGCCACAGAACCTGGTCCAAGACGCTTGAGTCATTGGCCAACCCTTCAGAATCACTTCGGGTGAGACTTCAGGCCGCTTCGCGGTCTATCTCCGAAAGGGCTAGTGAGCTAGGGGTGTTGTTGGTTAAATACAGTAAACCTAGGTATGCCCATGATAGCCAACAATCGATTATTGAGCATGGATCCACCTTGTTCATTTGTGGCCATGACTCCATTAGATTTGATATGACGCCTTTTTGCATATTTAGCGACCATGATAGTTTCATCAGTTAGACATGTGTTGGATCTGCCTGTATCTTTATGGCGATGATTTGTATATGGAATTGTATGTCCGAGAGATCAGTTTTGTCTGACATTTATCTCTCTTTCAGGTACCTTAGTTCGAGCCTTTTGATCTTGGATTCTTTGCTCTTTCTCCATACTCAATTGTTTCCTTTATAATGCATTTTGGCTATCGTCTTCCCCTCTAACATCATAGATTAGGGGGAATCTATTATAGCTCAAAATGACACATCTCTTCCTGTGACCACTTTCCAATGATTTTGTCGCATGTCGACACTTCCATGACGACACTTCATAAAAGTCATTGAAAGTCACTGAAAAAACACCTAACTTGGAGGACCCATATCTCAAATTTTGTAACTCCATTTGACCTCATCTCTACACTGTTAGAAATATATTTGTGTTAGCTAAAACTTTCTAGAAGACACTAAAGTCTGAAAATGCCCAGAAGTACCCTTAAAATTAGTTTTTTATGTGTACGCGAGTTTCCTTAAGGAAACCCACGTACATACGCAATTGTCTATATATAATACCCACGTACGCCTCCAAAAAATGTCAAAAATATATATATATTTTGAAATTTGAGTAATTTGGGTAGTTATGCAACTGAATCTTTCAGTTGTAACTACTTTTTCGTCGACCCTAACTGTTTGTTACGGAGAGAAATTCCTATGGCTTGGGGTACCACAACAGACAGCTTGACTCCAGAAACCAATCCTTTCCAATATGCAATAGAAATTAAACATCTAACACTAAAGGATCATAACTCGTACCTTATTCCGGATGGTTGAAGTAGATCCTCGTTGAGCTTTCCAACTTCAGCTTGAATTGATAGATTACTTCCTCAACAACAAGTAAACAATATAAGCATACTATATATATTGGTGTTAGATCTATTCTGGCATATATACTCAACAATGTATAAGCATTTGAAAACATCCATGGATAAAATATTCATTCAAACATACATTATTGGACAGGAAAAGATATTTCTATTAATATAAATCAGATATTACAATAGATACAACCTCTGTCGACACGTCTGCAAATCAGAGAAACTGAATCCCCCACTTGGGCCTCCACCACCTCAATCCTCCATCTCTCGATAACAAGCTCACAAGCACAAGGAAAGCTTGGGAAGAACACAAAAGTGCTCCAAGGGACAAAGGGATGCAAAATCAAGCATAAGTTCCAGAAACAATGGACTATAGTTTCTTTGCTCTCAATTCTCTCATATGCCTTCAATGTACCATAGAGTTCCTTATATAGCTTTTCAAAGGGGTAATGAAAGGTCGAATCCAAGCGATCTCAAGGCATAGGGAAGGCCAGGAGTCAAGTGAGTCGGATCCATGTCAGGGAAAACTCCAAAAGGATTTGTATTTTGTACACATCCCGATGTACGCGGTTTTAGTGTTCAAACCCGTGTATATACGCGATTAAGGGTTTAAAAGTCGCGTGTATCATTTTTCACATGTTTTTAGGGATGGTCAAGGAAACATCAAAGGACAAAAAATGGTCCAAGGGGTCTAAGGAGTCTGCAGAGGGACAGGGGAAGGCCATACAAGTGTGATTCACTTGGAGTGGTAAAATCAGTTATAACACTCTTCATTTAGCGTATAAATAGAGGTAGGGAGGTCCATGAGAAAAGACTTGAATCTTTGCATTGTCATGCTGGAGGAATTTGGAGCTCTCTTTGCCCACACCTTTGACCTAGAAGCATTCTCCTTGTGTTGTAGAGCTTGGAGGCTGAGTTCCTTGGTGAAGAGAAGCAGTAGAACTAGATCAAGGTTTCGTGAGGTGTTGAACTTGGAGAGAAGGTATATTTGTACTTGTTTTCAAGATTAATAAAGATGTGATGTTCTTCTTCTTCCCAAATCAATGTGTCTCGTATATTGAATCTCTGATTATGATTATATGATGTTATTTATCAGATTATGTTTTCATGTTTCATTGAATATAATCTCCTTTCATATAGTCTGTTTCATTTGAGGAAGGTATAATTTGTTTTGCATGTCTCTTGGAGAAAGAGGAGCGACATGAGCAAGAAGAGGATTGAAGGGCTGCTTGGATCAACCTTCGTTTGGCTAAGGTATGAACCATTCTAATCTTTGATCTTGCTTGTATTTACTTATAGAACCATTTGCATCCACCTTTCAACCCCAGTACGTTGATGGCCTCTTAAACCCTAGCCATATGATACTTTCCTTTACAACACATGTTTTCTCTGTGATGCAATGTGAATGAACTACTGTCGCAATCTGATGGTTCTTTCTAAATGATGTGATGTTTCTATGTTTTAACTCATGTTATGGTGATTGATTTGTTTATATTACTGTGATCTGAATATGTTAATGTGATCTGATGATTGATGATGTGGATATGCGATAATAAACCCTTGTTTAAGTAATGTTGCGATTGATAAACAGTGAATGCATAAACCCTCCTTCTTACTGCGGAAATGTGGTTCTGACAGTTCTGCCTCGAACATCTCGGGTGAGAATTCATCTGCTTCGCAGGTGATGTTGCGTAGGGTAAAACCTGTCTGGGTCGGTTCTCAGGGAGATCGCTAAGTTAAGGGTGTCGACATAGCGTGAACCCCTGTCCATGAACATGTGTCAACATTGCTTAATACACCTGATCCTTCCACCATGTGAGTACCTTTATACTTAGGAATATTTATGTCACATGGATCATCATCATCATGTTCACCTGTTATATTGTATCATTCCATCCAATGTTGGATTTTCGTACTTCTCTGATGGAAATTTGTCATTGACACAGGAATATCTTTAAAGATATTAGTCTTGATTACTTGTAGAGAAACATAAATTGAAGGATGATCATCAGCAAATGCAAATGTATGCCTAAAACTGGTAGATAGCTCTTCCCACTCAATTGTTCCTTGTCACTGCTCAACCGATGTATACCAATTACTCAGTATCATGTCCATAGTATGTATAACTGGTGGATTGATTCCTGTCGCGGGGACGTCTCCCATGTCACACTACATTGCTCAATATGTTCAATAAGACTAGTTAGTCATGTATATTTCGGACCAGTATAGAGTATATTTTTTGCAAATCAGACTTCCATCATTCTTCAACATTGATACCATTTTGAAATAGTTTGCTTATGCACAACCCACCATCTTGTAGTTGTAGCCTTCACTACAAAGTCCAAGGCTAACAAGCACTGAGGCTTTGTTACTTTCTCTTCAAACTCTATCAAAAAAAATTCCGGGTTAGGAAAACTGTCACAATCCCCAATTTTGCAAAAAAACAATTTGATATTATTTGAGGACAATATGTTAAATTTTATGCTAAGTTGTAATTGATGACTCAACAGAGTCAAGGATATTTAATGTAATTCTGAATATTTTATTTATAAACAAATAAAGGAGGAGACAACAACTTAGGAGAGCCGTTAAAAGAGTGTTTACTGGTCAAATTGGTGGAGGAGACTGGGTGGAGAGCAAAATGATATGTGGCAGCATCCTCAAACCACTTCCAATAGTTGCAGGTGTCAACCTCCCTACATTTGGGGTCATGATTCCCCAAGAAAGTGGAATCAAAGCAGGTGGCTCAATTAATGAAAACTAACCCAAAATACCTAGGAAAACTTTATAAAAATTCCCATTGAAGAGAGCTGAGGCTGCTCATTCTAGAGAAGTGATCATTCAGGTGAATGAATGTACTTCAGAGAAATTCAATGGAAGGGAATTGTGGAAAGTGTTTGAGGGGTTAACTGCTGATTGATCTAGTGCAGCTTTTAAGCTGAAAGATCTTACTGCTGAGAGCAGAATATTTTATTTGAGATATTGGACTAGTCTACTATTTGCATTCTCCACCATTTCTCAGCCAAGAAGACCAGGAACAGGCTCGGGGGTCCTAAGGAAGCGTTGTTTGAGCGCTCTCCATGAGATTGGTAGGGAGGAACGACCTCCTAACGCTATTATCGTCTATCCTAATCAGGTTCTACATTAATATGTTTTACTGTGTTAGATAGATAAATCTGAGTCTGACTATTGTATGAATGTTAAATATTCAGTTTGTAAATGTTAGAATTTAGTAGTCTTTTTAGATTATTGAAGAAATGAATTTGAAAAGTAATGTGTTAGAACAAAAAATAATTTATAGTCTGTGTTTTTCCACACCTAGAAAACACCAGGCCGTACTCCAGCACAGATAGAATATTTACAGTAGATGAAATAAAATGATAAGAGATTGAATATAATATATATGGTTCTATATTTTGTAGACATCAGAGTAATTTAATATTGTGTGTAAGTTATTATTAAAGAGAACAGTATTCTGGTTAGTTATGTTTACTGTTTTTATGAGCATATCTGTGTTAGAAAAGAAACAATAGTGCTAGAGTAGAATTATAGTAAAGAAATATACTGTTACAATAAAAATTATAGGAGATACAGTAAGTATCTAAACAAGGCTTCAACCACCCTTATATCATTTATCTTAAACTATTATTTTACATATACTAGAATAGAATTATGTTATAAATACCATTAAGGAAGAAATAATCAAAGATCGGAGTTAATGTTTAAAACATTACATAACCCTGAATCTTTATTAGTTAACAGAGCAGTAAACAAATGAAAATTTAAATGTAAATAGTAACTAGAATGTATCTAAGAATTTACCTATTCCAAGAATAAATTATTTTCCCAACAAGCTCTAAATCTGTTTAGGTTTAACCTGAGGGTCAAACCCTAACTCTACTTTCATTCTTTTTATTTTTCTTTAAAAAGAATAAACAAATTAGAATTTAAAAACTAGAATACTAAAGTATGGATTGGACTGAGTACAGTCTTATAATAAGAACTTACAATATTTGTATAAACTCTTTTATTTAAAGAAAAGAAAATATTTAAACAGGGTAAACATTACTAATACTTTTGTAACAACATAATATAGGTAAACAGAAACAACACAATTAATAAATTTTAAGAATATATTTATCTAAGGGTTCTTTTACAGTAACCCTAGGTTTTTATCCGAATTTAATAAGTAGAAACATATAAATTCTATCTTAAGACTGAGCTTACAGTCTTCACAATTACTTATTTAATTACAAAAGAAAGCCTTAATAAATCTTTATCTATATTAAATCTTTATCTATAATAACAGTCGAAGAAGGAAAGACTATAATTCCTCAGATCCATATCGTACAGGTTATAAAACCATTTCATAATCGAGACAGAGCTCGAAGCTAAAAATAAATCTTTGAAACCAAGTATATTACTCTGTCAAGCCGAAAGGCTTAAACATAACAAATTTACAACACCCAGTTCATGGCCGGTGTACCCAGCATCATGGTGTGGGTTTGGAAAAAAAACTAACAGTCAAGTTATTAAAACCCTCTTTTGATGTATATCATTTATAAGACAAGAAAAAGGAGATACAAGTCACGGCATCAAGGTCGGAGCCACCCTGCTATAGGCAAGGGTGTAATAAAGAAAAACTAAAGCTAAAAACTGAAAACCAAACAGCCAAACTCTGGAGGAACCGAGCTCGTAATTTTCTTCCCAACTGAAAACCCTTTCCCCTAACCATTGCCAAGAAGGGAGTTGCCACATTCTAACCGGGGCTTACCCGTAGGGCTGGTTGTCAATCCAAACTTGGTTAGGGTTCTTTCCAGCATAAGGGCGAGTTGTAACTTGCAGGTGAATGACAAAACATTAATTAGAAACTGAGTTGTATAATTGTAACTGTAACTTAAAACTTACAAACAATTGTAAAACAAATTATTACTTGGAAGCGAAGAAATTTGAAGCCACGAAGGAGACAAACCAGCACAACGAACAGTACAACCCTCGTGCTCACTAATGATAGAGGCAGTGGGCTCCAAACGCATACTACACTAATGACTGGAACAGGATTAAAGACTTGGTAATGGCCATGCAAGAAATCGAGATTACAAATTTCTGACAGAGAACAACTACACACACAACAACGCAATGAATGCAAAGAGAAATCAAATGCAAACTGTGTATCTCTCGATTCTCACACTAGAGTGGAAACACTTCTCTACACACAGATAAAGGAGCTAGAGACAAGCACAAGCGAGCCCTCATGGCCACAGTAAACCAGACAGAGCAGAGACCAAAACCCTTGACAAGAATGACAGCTAGGGTTACATCGCGAGTTTTTAAGTTATGCTTTACACGGTGGTAAACATTCCACGTGCCCACCAAATTATTCCATCCACAATGGGTCGAATGATATAGTTGTCACTGCTTGTTGGGACAACAAATTATTGCCAATAATTTGAATAACGACTATAATGACAGTGTAATATACAAAGTAAAAAACGTATAATTTCAATAATAAACTATGAAGTCAAGCCATGTTAAAGAACAAGGTTTTTGTAGTATCGATAAACCTTATATTATAAACCTTGAAATCTTCTTTGGTAAAGAACCAAAACATATATTGCATCGATGACCTTGTTTCCTAAAGATCTTATAATCCTTCTTAATAAAACTTTTATGAAGAGATCAATAGTGTAATAAAAGTTGTTGCACATGAGTTGATAGTACTACTATTGACCATTTCTTTTTATAACCATAAACGATGCATAACTATGCTGTTAGAACTAGTTTATGCAAACACTAGTGGATAAAGAGGTGGTTTATAAATAATAACTTTGTAAATGAAAGGAAATAATAAATACACCCTAGAATGACTCCTACTTTGGAATGTAGTCAATAGTACTAAGTGTAAGATAAACTTCTTGGAAGTACATGATCATTTGTTCTTCATAAGATACCAAAGCTCTAAGATGAATCAAACCAAGATTAGATTAGACTTGGTAGTAAAGGATAGTAAAACTATTCAAGAATAAATTTAGTATCACTTGTTGTTAGAAATAAATAATATGATATTGTAATTTTGTCACATTACTTATGTCATGAAGAAATTTGGAGATAGAATTCACAACTTGACGACATTTGTGCAAGTGACCATTTATAGATATAATACAATAATAAGCTGATAAATTTCCTCTGCAGAAGCTCAATTAAAAGTAGAGCTGAGGGTATGTTTATAAGCCTGTTCTTAGAAGACTTAGTTTTATTTCTATACTGTAAAGCAGTGCTTTAAATTTTTAGAAATAATAACAGCAGTAAACTCTTATGTCAGTAAAGGAATTGTTATATGAAATCGTGAGCTCTATAAGTAACTTGGCTAGTTGCTAGAAAGAAGAACTATTCGAAATAAAAGTCATACTAATGAAAACATTGAGAATGGTAAGGTTATTGGTCTTTACCACATGAATTTAAAATACTGTCATAGTTGTAAAACAAGTAAAGAAAAGATACTTTACCTCGTAGTACCCTTGAATTCTATTAAGCAAACTTTTACTCTAGTAGTATATTTATGCTAAAAGCAGTATATTTGGAATTGACGCCTTAATAAACTCTTACTGGTTCAAAATTTACCTGTCAAGCCTGTAAGATCCAGAAATCCAGGAAAGTTAGCAATCGCTAAGTAAGCCCCAGTTAGAAAGTAACTTCTCACCTACTTGACAAAATCAAATCATCAGTACAGCTAGAATCATTGAATGCGGGTTATTTACATCACATATCAAAATTTAAACAGTATTAATTTATATGTGTTTAAGTTAATGGTTAATTTTGTTAATTGTTTCATTTTTCGTTAGCCACTAGCAGTTATCAAACTACGACTATAGACAGTTTAGGTTACATCAAAAAAATTTAATTTTTGTGAAAATTTGGGGTTTTCAAAAAAACCTTCATAGGTAGGTAGATCACATACATCAGTCCTACCCATTGCACTACTATTGTAATTCTCACGCATTTTCAAATTAATACTTTGTGGAGTCGATTATGCTAATTCTCCAAACCTTCTACAGAATCCGATGAAAAGGAACTAATGCTTTCCCAACTAATCTTTCCATCGGGTTCCAGATTCACATAATCGTCCATCATAGAGGTAATTATGTAGATATGGTCCATATATCCATATTGTCCTTCATTATTTACTTACTTGACATACCTCGGTCCTTCTAGAGGATCAAGCGTTGCGACCACCCTTAACTTTGCATCCTCAAATGCCAATATCCTCTTCTATTTACTCTTGGTATGGTTGAATTAAATATTCTACTAGTGGGAGTTCCTTGACTTCGATTTCCACTGTTAGTTTTATTATGGTCGACAAAAACACTGGTCGATGTGTTTCTAGATCTTACCTCAGGTCCCGGAGATTTACGCAGGGTCGTGGGTATGTCGTAATCTTGATCTGGATATGGTACCCATTCTTCTTATTCTTCATATATAAGTCGATATTATTCTTCTTCATCGCAAGAATCTCTGTCGAGATGTGGTGCCAAATCATAGTCCCTTCTTTCGGTCGTGTTGCAACTTCTTCTCTTGGTCGCAGTAATTCTTCTCTTTCCAGACCGAAATGTCTTCCACTTTCTAGGAGAACACCTTCTTATTCAGTATCTCTATCAACATGAAACATATCAGTTTATTCTTGTCCATTTTTCTCATAAAAATTCTTGTGAGATAACCCCGATTCTGCATGCACAACTATTTACTCGTCAGACTCCATTATCAAGATCCCCTTTTCACATACTAGCATCTTTATCCACAACTTCAAATATTTTAGGTAACGACCTCTAGATTTTTGGAAGAATTCTCTTTCTGTTTCGTTGTATTACTTTATCATGTCAAGAGGCGATCCCAACCATAATTTCATCAATTTTGACCATGCTAAATCTCACCAATTGTTGTGTTTCCTACCATTTCCAACCTCATTTGTAGATAAACTATTAGAGAGTGTCAGGGGACAATAAGTATATTCATTTATTGATGGGTTCTCTAGTTACCATCATATCAGGATTGCAAAGGAATATCGACACAAGACAACCTTTGCAATGGAATGGGGATATTTCCAGTATACGATAATGCCTTTTGGACTCAAGAATGCTCCTACTATATTTTCTAGGATAGTTGTAGCTGCTTTTAAAGATTTCATTCATAAATTCCTTGAAGTCTACTTTGATGACTGGACAATATTTGGACTAATAAAATATCATATTGAGAGTCTTATAATGATTTTGGAACAATGTCAACAATTCCATATTTCCCTTAACTTAAAGAAGTGTGTTTTTTGTGCCCCTTTTGGCATTTTGTTGGGTCATGGAATACTGATGGATCCTGCAAAGATTGCAATTATTTTCAACCTACCACCACCTTCGACAATAAAATAGTTCAGAACTACTTTGGGACATAAGGGGCACTATCAGAAATTTATAATAGGATATGCATAGATCACTGCCCCTATGGAGAAATTGTTGAAGAAGGATGTCAAGTTTCAGTGGAGTGAGCAATGTCAAAAGAGTCTGGATGTTCTTAAAAACAAGATGGTTACAACACCCATACTAGTATTTCCATATTGGAAGGAAGAGTTTCATGTACATGTCGATGCATCGTCTGTTGTGATGGGTGTTGTACTTCTGTAGCCAGAAGAAGGTTTTATTTATCATCCCATCACATTTGCTAGTAGAAAGTTGTTAATGACAGAGAAGAACTATACCACGACAGAAAGAGAACAACTCGTTATGGTAAGGGATCTTCAAAAATTTAGACATTATTTGTTGGGAGTAAATTTCAAGATGTATACAGATCATTCTGCGTTGAAATATTTGGTCTATAAACCAGTGTTGCGGGGGGGGGGGGGATTTTTCGATGTATTCTCCTCTTCCAATAATTTGACTTCGAGATTATTGTTAAGTCGGGTCAACTGAATTCAGGACTGGATGATCTGTCAAGGCTAGAAAGTGGAGAAGAGCCTAGTAATCTCGACAATAGTATTCCTTACGCACAACTATTTGTAGTCAAAATGTTTGATAATCACTATAGATATATTATACATTTCTTAGCTACATGATATGCACCAAAAGGATTCAATACAACACAAAAGAAACAATTAGTTGCAAAAGCTGCAAACTTCTAGTTGATCATTGGATAATTATACAAGTTGGGACCAGATGAAATTCTTCGTCGTTGTGTTTTGGAACATGAGAGGTCGATGGTATTGAATGAAGCATGTGTTGGTGTTGCAGGAGGCCATTATGCAGGAAAATAAATAGTACATAAAATTTTACAGGTTGGATTGTGGTGGCCTACTCTGCATGCAAACGCCAGATATTATTGTTGCGGCTGTGATATTTTCCAAAGAACTAGAAAACCATTGCAACGAGATGAGATGTCAGTAGTAACACATACAACTTTACATGCATTTGAAAAATGGGTTGTTGATTTTTTCGGTCCTATTAATCCACCAAGAAAGAGAATGGGTGCACGTTATATAATCACTGTGATAGATTACTTGACCAAATGGGTTGAAGCATCAACAATAAGGGATTAACTACTGCCATATTTCTGTTCGACCATGTAGTAACCCGATTTGTATGTCTAAAGATTTTTATAAGTGATCAAGGCACACATTTTTTCAATCAGCTAATTGACAAATTAACTGAATAATGTCAAATTTAGCACCGAAAGACAACATCGTATCACTCACAAGAGAATGTTGCTATCGATACATTCAATAAGATTTTGAAGAATGCATTCACAAAGATCTGTAATGTTCAAAGAGATGATTGGGATCAAAAAATGCCTGTGGTACTATGGGCTTATCGCACCACCTATAAAAAGTTGACAGTCCAAACTCCAATTCTATTGGTTTATGGACAAGAGGTTGTCATGACGATGGGATATATTTTGCCGAGTCATAAGATAGTTGCGATAAAATAAATGACAGATGTTGATGCTATAGAAGACAGATTGTTGCATCATGTACAATTAGAAGAAGGTTGATTTGTCGCAGGCTATAATTAGATCATAGAGAAAAAGCGACATAAGGCTTCGCACAACCGACATATTAAGTATAAGTAGTTTAGATTAGAGATCTTATTCTCTTGTATGACGATAATTTTTTGAAACATTGTGACAAGCTTTAGACACTGGCTGGAACCATATATTTCCATTCAGATCATTGAAGTAGGAGAAGTTCAATTGCAAAAATTAGATGGTACAACCTTCAAATAATTAGTGGATAGAATTTGGCTAAATCCTTATCAAGATAGCCGCACTTTGGTCGACTGATAGTTTAAAAAGAGAAGATTTTTTTTTTTTTTAAGTTATGAGTGTTTTTGTCACAAGATTATGAGTGTTGTTTTGTAAACTGTGAAATTGTTGTCACATATTGTATGTCTATCGCAAGAGAACAATTGTTATCACAAAGTATAGAATATTGTCACAGACTATGGGTCTGTCACACAACAGACTTTATGTCGCAAGGGAGTAGTTGTTGTCGCACGATAAATTTTGGTCGCAATTGAAAATGGCTGACACTTAATTTAAGGTAATGAGAGATTTTGGCGGCATCATTTTTTTCACATATGCCATTAATGCACAATAACTACCGTTGAATTGATAGATGAAGTGACGGTTTGGTTGGAGGTTTCCTTGACATGATTAGAAATATTGTTCCATGTGATTGAATTTGTTGCCACCTTTTCATTTATTGCAAGATCGTGTAAATGAGTGACTGATAAAATGTGTAAACATATTTCATATTCATGTCAAAGCTTTGTCATTCCATTGTATCTGACTCACTGAAAGTTTGCGCTGAGCTGAACTTGTTTGTTTGCAACCATTCAAACTGAACTTGTTTTTCAGAGCATTTTCATTTATGTCTCCAGCATAAGCAATGTCCAAGAATTAGGCATTGAGATTCCATCACCCACACCCATCATGGAATAACATACATAAGTTGTTTCATGGTCACCATTGATTCCATAAATTGTTTTACATCCAAACTTGCCCGACCCATCAAGAAGGAAACGCTCTGGCCATAGAACTACTCGCAAACCTAGAACAAAACCACCTCCACCTGATGTTGAAGTAATAGGAGCTGGGTCGGCCAGCTTGCTACCTGATTATGCTCTGCCAATGCCATCAAAGGCACCTAAGGTTACTGTTGGAAAGAGTGCCAAGTATCAATTAGTAACGCCAGTGATACCCAAAGGAGTTTGGGTGACAAAGAACATTGTACCCAACTTGAAGAAAATGAGATTCATCGACCATGACCTTCAGAAGTTCCATGAAATGGAAATGAAGAGATATATGACTGTTTTCTGTGAGACTTAGGATGGACCTATTCACGTGGTCTCGATGGAATGGACGATAGGATTGCGTAAATATGGATCGTTGTCGTTGATGAAGATGCCACACTTTGGTCGCACAACAAAAGTCAATGCATGTGTAAAGCAGTATGGTTGGTTTGTTTTCACGAAGGGTGCCTGTGGTTCAACGGAAAAATCTTAGTAGACATTGAGCTCATAGCATCCATTATAGGCCCATTCATCTTGCAGGAATCGACACAATGCCCTTCTTCATTGGGAAGGACCAAGACACAACTCCGATCAATAGAATGATTGAAAAGTACAATATGTCAAGGGATACGAGTCTTTCTCTTCAACTCTATAAATTAGAATATCATTTGATTTGTAGCCAAAGTTTTATCCAACAAGCTATTGTGGAATATGCAACCGAACCAATGCACTGGAGGAACAATTATTGTGGCAGAGCAGTGCGCAACAGGTGTCCAGATGAACTGGGAGACAAATTTATTGAATGAGTTGTTAGAAGATGCTATGGATGAATAAAAAAAGGGAAATCCCTTTAATTATTCTTGTATTTTTATTTTAATTGCATTTGTTGCATGGGACGAACCATCAAACTACCAAGGGGTAGATGTCCCTATGCCCTATTGATGAGCCAGATACCAAAACCTATGGTTTGACAAGGAGAATTTGCAGCGAGAAAGAGACAACAATGTGGAATTTTATTTGCAAAGAGAGGCACTTAAATATTTTTTTAAGAAGAAGGCCAGAATAACAGAGGAAACCGTCAAAAGGTTTTGCAACATTATAATATTTTTTGTTCAGGGCTCACCGTTTATTTTTGCAGTCACGACAATACCCGCAGAACCAATGGTTAGCTACGCAGTTTCAACTATTTACTGAAGAAATTGACATGATTATTCAGGATTGGCCTGAAGAATGGAGGGTACATGTCGCAGAGGAAGGCTGACAGATCATCTAGAATTGTCGGTCTTACAAATTACGATTTTAACCCGATTTTAGATTGCATGGAGTAAGTAGCAAACCAAAGTTGCAAGAAGATGGATGAACATCATACATAATTGGTAAGTAGCATTATAGATTTACTGCAGACACTTTGTACTGCAGTAAAAGAATTTAGATTAGCACTCGACCAAGCACCATATTCAACTGTGTTGTAGGACCAATTTGTTCCATCTGAAGAGCGACATGTCGAGACATCGTTGATGACCCCACATACAAAGATCCAAGTAATTGGTCAATAAATTGACCTAGGAGTGCCAGATCTCAATGCCATGATCAAGGATCTTAGTCATGTGACTTTTAATTTTTCTGCAGTACCAATGTATCAGTTGCATGCTATTCAACATGTTGCAGTAGAAGAGATGAAAACAAGAGAGCGTGCAATATTTGGACAGCTGAAGACATCAAAGAAAATAATTTCATCGATGAAGCATTCAATCAAGGAGACATAGAATAAAGCAAAAACCTGGCAGGATGAGAAGCAATGACTGGATGCAATTGTTAAACCCACTTGTAGTAGTTTCACTAAGGAAGGGATCACATCCGAGATGTTCTCTAAAGCGAAAGTTTTCAGACTGGGCGAGATACCTAAGAACCTCTGCAATCGAGTCGTGAAGTTAGAATCAAACATGACCCAGTACACCTCCAGAGGTATTGGAAGAGTGAAGGAAGGTAGCAACTGAAGCTGTGCAAAAGATTGAGGAGATAGAGTTACTTTGTGCCAAAGCGGTTGAACATGTTTCTCAGTCATGGGAAGCCTTGATCGACGACACAGAGATAGAACAGGTGACAAAGCAGTTGCACATTGTTGAAGTAAACTTTAACCAACTGAAGAATGAATTGAAGAAACTACCAACAATGGAAAAGATGGTCAAGGAAGCCAATATGAAGAGATTACAACAACACGTATCCAGATTGCGAACACAACAACAGAAAAGAACAAATCGTGTCGTAGAGATACAGGTGGAAGCGAAAAAGGTTACATGTATTATTCAAATTTCCCATGAGAAGTTGCGACAATATTTTGGTTCGATGGGAATGACAACTTCGGAACATATCAGTTCCAAATTTGTGCAACAATTGAAGATAGTACAGGAAGAGGTGCGTTAAGAAACAAAACAGGTCGTGAAAATATTTCAAGATTTTCAAAGCAAAATTGCACTCACCGAAATTTCAAACTAATGTGGCTCGAGACGAGCCACAGGTGAGTGTTGGGGGCCTATTATCCCTAGGAAAAGATGAGAGAAGATAACCAAAATCTGGCTTGGAAAGATGAAGATTTTAGTCGCAAGACAAGCAAAGCATTTAACGAAATTTTGAGGTAAAAAATGGGTTTAAAAACAAAAATTGTACTATCAAAATCAACTTTATAAGAACCAATTAGATTCTAGAAAATTACATCATCACTTATAGTTGAGGTGACATTGCCTGAGTTAAAGTTGTTTACTTGTCAAATTATAAATGGTAAATAAAACCCATAATTAACCATAGTCATAATGGAAAAAGTACTCAAACATTAGTTTAATACATATATATTTAATGCATTTACTTTAAGTACTTTTACTTTTAAATATAAAAATATGATTTTAATCAAAAGCCAAACTAAATTCAAAATAAAATTCTCACTATGTACTTTTTGAATAGAGTGAATATAAGTTAATATTTTGGATACAGTAATATAAATTTCTTTATTATAATGTCACAGTTTAACATATAATATATTACCCATATGAATAAGAAATTACGTACATACACATATTAAACTAATAATCGTACATATTACTTGGTATTATAATATGGTTATATAATATTATTTGGTAATGTTTTAACGCGATACTTATACGGCTTTACATATTAAGGATATTTTTTTCAAAAGAAAAATAGTAGTTCCTTGATATTCATAAGAATCAAAGGTAACAATTGCATAACGGAGGATACCGAGTATCCATACTGCAAACAACCCCCAATAATTTGGGAGGCATGTACAAATAGTCCTATACTCTTCTCAAGGGAACCTTCGTCGCTGTCCAAGGGAGCACAATACGAGCCCTAGAGGCTTATCCAAGGAAACCCATAGGGGGAGAAGATATCCCCCGAGCTAAGACAAAAAATTGTCATATACAATCCATATCATAACATATATCAAGGTTCAATAAATACTCAACTCAATAACTAGTAGAGACAAATAGCCATATCAAGAAAAATAAGATACGCATCCCTTAAAAGAAAGTGATGGTATTACTTCCAATAGACTCTCCATCCATAAATTCAATATATGGGAGCCATCCCATCTCAAGTGTAAAAGCTTCCTTGGATAAGACATCAAAACTCATATTGTGCTCCCTGTAGATGTGATGAAGGTTCAAGGAGAGAAAGGAGTCTTTTACCTTAGATATACAGTCGCACTAGTGATTTAGATCTACAACATCAAGGTGTGCCACAGAGTTTTCCCAATTTATGATAACTTGGGAGTTTCCATAGACAAAGAGTGAAGGGAGGCCTAGAGAACTTGCGAAAACCAATAGTGCCCAAAGGGCCAATAACTCCACCCTGGTGTTTGTGCTAACACCACAACCCATATTGGAATGAAAAAAATGAGATGAACTGATATGTAGAGTGAAACCAGCACCACCGGTATTTGTAGTAGCTTCACCATAAAAAAAAACAAAGGGATAGGTGCGCTCGGGCATAAAGCCAATATTCCAAGAAGTTTGATTTTTTTCAGCGACAGGAAAGGAATTTACCAACTCCAAAATCCTTTGGCATACCATTTCCACCCTTGGAATCATAAAAAATGTAGCGTTTATGAGTATTCCAAATACTCCATATATACAAAAGGGCAGATGCAACAGACTATGACTGATGGCTAGAGTAGTCCAGTTGTTTAAATTTTCCTGCAGTGATGGCTCATTCCATCTGCACACCAGCTGTTATAGCTGATTTCACCACTCTAGGAGAATCACACTTTGTATGGCCTTCCCCTGTCCCACTACAGACTCCTTAGACCCCTTGGACCATTTTTTGTCCTTTGATGTTTCCTTGACCATCCCTGAAAACATGTGAAAAATGATACACGTGACTTTTAAACCTCTAATCGTGTATATACGCGGGTTTGACCACTAAAACCGCGTACATCGGGATGTGTATAAAATCCAAATCCTTTTGGAGTTTTCCTTGACATGGATCCGACTCACTTGACTCTTGGCCTTCCCTATGCCTTGAGATCGCTCGGATTCGACCTTTCATTACCCCTTTGAAAATCTATATAAGGAACTCCATGGTACATTGAAGGCATATGAGAGAATTGAGAGCAAAGAAACTATAGTCCATTGTTGCCGAAACTTATGCTTGAGTCTGCATCCCTTTGTCCCTTGGAGCACTTTTGTGTTCTTCCCAAGCTTGCCTTTTGCTTGTGAGTTTTCTATCGAGAGATGGAGGATTGAGGTGTCGGAGGCCCAAGTGGGGGATTTAGTTTCTCCGATTCGCAGACGTGCCGACAGAGGTTGTATCTATTGTAATCTCTGATTTATATTAATAGAAATATCTTTTCCTGTCCAATAATGTGTGTTTGAATGAATATTTTATCCATGGGATTATGTCAAATGCTTATACATTATTGATTATATATGCTAGAATAGATCTAACACCATGATATATAGAATGCTTGTATTGTTTACTTGTTGTTGAGGAAGTAACTTATCAATTCAAGCTGAATTTGGAAAGCTCAACGGGGATCTACTTCAACCTTCCGAAATAAGGTACGAGGTCCGATCCTTTAGTGTTAGACATTTATTTTCTATTGCACATAGGAAAGGCTTGATTTCTGGAGTCAAGCTGTCTGTTGTGGTACCCCAAGCCATAGGAGTTTCTCTCCGTAACAGAATTGGTGACTCTGTAACATTTGAAACATTGGTATGAATGCTTTGGAGCGTCCACTCCGCATCCACGCCCTTGATATCATCTCCTCTTCCCCTCTATCTGTGACGAGGGAAGCCTTCTAGCCGTCGTGGTCCCACATCTACACACAAATGGTAGATGTCACTATGTATTGTCATGCAAAAATATGTCTTTTGATTCCATATAATCAGAAAACACAAAAAAAAATTAAATAACTCAAAAATTAAAAAAGAGAGGGTCGAGATTCATTACCTATATCGCCATATGCCGATCCTGGTGGTAGCGGCATGTCCGGGTCCCCCCGGAAATCTATCTCCGCATAGGGGTAGTCATCGATGGTAACTATCTGTCGTCGCCACCACAGAAAGAAGTCAGGTGGATAGGGGTTGGCCACCCTACCTCCCCCCAGTCTGCGCATAGCATCTGCCCAACGCCGTTGGGTCGGATCTTGAACCCCGTGAAGAGGAACGTCCACTCTGTGGATCAATCTTGGAACACGCTCAAAGAAAAATGTGCTCAATATACTGTTGAACCCAAAGTTCCACACTCTACCTGCCTTACACTCACTGAGCTGATGTTTCATGTTGCTCAGTAGTGCAGTGCTCCAGTCATAAATCGTGGGTCTCATGCACTCCACTGCATAGAACATCAGAGGCCACGAGGCCTGGTGAAGTGATGCCAAACCTGCTATCCTGCCCAATGTGAATAGTATGGCCTTTAGGCCCAGCACCTGTATAGCATTGGTAGGGACCTGACTCTCCACCTTCTCTGTGTCTGGATAGCAGTACACCGCAATGTACTCGTCGATAGTCAGGCCACCTCCTTGCCCACCACAAGACCGAAGGTTCACTACCTCCCCCCGTCGGGAAAGCCCAGTAATGAAGTATATGTCCTCCACCTCTATAGTGAGGGACATCCCATCTATCTGGAAGGACTCAGAGTCTGGATCCTAGTAATCCACCAGCATTTGCAGTAGTCTTGGTTTGGCCCTTATGTTGGAGCAGGGCCCTGCAGCTACAGAAGAAGCTGCTAGTTTTGGCGGAAAGAAGTTAAGACAGAGCTACGACGCCGTAGCACGTTTCCAGCTGGAGAGCAGAGCCGGAAACCATGACTTTTTAGATAGAAAAGTCAAGAAGGCAACAGTACCTGAGCGGCCGAGAAGAGAGAGCTCAACCACTGCATTGAAGGCAGCGGCGGAAGACAGGAGGGCTCAACAACCCTCATAAAGGAGAAGGAGAAATGAGGATGAAGCATTGAAGGTGAAGGACAGAAAAGCGAAGTGGTGCATAGTACCCATGATCAGTGCCGGGAAGCATGGAAGACTGCAGAGAGCTGTGGTGTGACGGAAAACGGCTACCTCAAGTACAGATATGGCCGACTGTCACTAGTTAGGTTTTGGGTTACTCTTGGGACAGGCCCACTGTGTTGTAATGGCAAGACCTTCAGGCTGCCTATATAAGAATATATTTTGTATTGTAAAAGGGTTGGCGGGTTGAAAAGATAGCTAGTGATTTTTTTAGTTAGTAGTGTTTCGCAGACTATTAGACTATTGTAAAAGCCTAGCTCTGGTTCTGTTATTAGCGGTAGCAATCTTACGGTAACCAGTAGCTGGCTTATAGAATATGTATGTAAAGATCCGCAGGGATCGACAGAGAGGGAAGAGTATATTGTAGGAGAGCAATATAGAAGAGAAAAGAGATCTAAGAGAGAAGATCTTAAGTTGCATATGCGGTGCAGCAGAACTGTGTTTTACCTTCCCCTGAGCTATAATAAAACACAGTTCTGTGGACGTAACTTCCATCCTGGAGGTGAACCACGTTAAAATTAGTGTTATGCGATTGGTTTATGTGTTATGTTTATTTATGCATTTCTCAGTCAATTTATGGACTTTGTTTACAGTTTAATGAATGAATGTATTAATCAGTTCACAGCAATAGAAAAGGGTAAATATAGGTTGACGTCTTTGGCACGCTGTTTATGGGTCATTCATGCTTTGCGTGAAACAGTCTCTACTACAGTATCGAATAGCCTTGTATGTTAAGTCTTGCACGTCGACACGAGCAACGCTAAGTGCGCTGAACCGCGGAGGTAGGGTATCACAGAGAGGTGATACCGCACCGGCAGAGGAGCTGCGGTGCGCGATACCGCAGGTGAAGGACTTAGCGTTGGGCAGGAACTGCGTGTCGCACCGTGTGCGGCGATGCGATAAGGTTGGAGATATCGCGGGCCTGAGAAAGTGCGCGCCGCAGGAACGGATCGCACGGCGGTATAAAGGAATATCTTGCGGCTAGAAGAGCTGCGAGGCAAGGAAATCGCGTGACGTGAGCAGGAGATCGCTCGACGCGCAGAGGAGAGACTGCAGTTAGGAGAGCTGTGAGCCACCAGTGGGATTGCAATCAAAACCCAGTCCAAGACGCTTGAGTCCTTGGCCAACCCATTAGAGTCACTTCGGGTGAGACTTCAGGCCGCTTTGTGGTCTATCACCGAAAGGGCCAGTGATTTAGGGGTGTTGTTGGTTGATTATAGTAAACCCGGGTCTGCCCATAGCAGCCAACACCTTAAGCCACCAAGACACCAAAACTTATAGAGTCCACATGCATGTAGAGTTTGTTGAGCCATTAGATCAGCCCTTACTGCTTCCTCTACTTCACCATGTTCACGCTCTCTCCACTCTATGACCATCCTGCACAAGAAATTGCAAATTTTCCCATTATATTATTGAAAAAATCTTATGCGCTGCCTCATACGCAATTGTTTTCAAAACAGCCGCGTATGTACAAGAGTATGGGGGCATTTTCCGCGTATATCCAACCCTATACGCGGAAAAACCCTCGATTTTCGCGTGGGCCACAGCACCCTTTTTAGTTTGGCCTAGAAAGCTTAATTGACCATGGAATTTGATAAAAATTGCATCAAAATGAAAGAGAAGAGCATGGGTAAATACCTGGAAGAAACGGTAGTGGATTCCGCCGGCTGGATCTCCTGGAATTCACTGTTGAAAATCTGAGCTCAAATGGGTAAAAGTTTCAAATGTTTTATAATATTTTGAATTGTTTACTATTTATAGAAAATTTTCAAATATTTGAAATTTTTTACCCCATTTCCTATAGTTTTGACAATTTCTAACCATTATGGACCGTTTTTTACATAATTCATGATGTAGAGGACCTTTTTCAGTGTCGTTTCAGCCGTTGGATTGACCCATTCGTGTCAATCTCAGGTATCATGTCTAAACTGGCATATAGGTTAGGTTTCACCACCATTTTCATTTTGCATGACCTTATGACCGTTTCATCATAACCTTATGTTGGAGCAGGGTCCCGCAGCTACAGAAGAAGATGCTAGTTTTGGCGGAAAGAAGTTAAGAGAGAGCTACGATGCCGTAGCACGTTTCCAGCTGGAGAGCAGAGCCGGAAACCATGACTTTTAAGATAGAAAAGTCAAGAGAGGCAACGGTAGCTGAGCGGTCGAGAAGAGAGAGCTCAACCACTGCATTGAAGGCAGCGGCAGAAGACGGGAGGGCTCAGCGACCCTCATAAAGAAGAAGGAGCAACGAGGATGAAGCATTGAAGGCGAAGGACAGAAAAGCGAAGCGGTGCATAGTACCCATGATCAGTGCCGGGAAGCATGGAAGACTGCAGAGAGCTGTGGTGTGACGGAAAGCGGCTACCTCAAGTACAGATATGGCCGACTATCACTAATCAGGGTTTTGGGTTACTGTTGGGATAGGCCCACAGTGTTGTAATGGCAAGACCTTCGGGCTGCCTATAAAAGAATATATTTTGTATTGTAAAAGGGTTGGCGGGATGGAGAGTTAGCTAGTCATTTTGTTGGTTAGTTAATTGGTTCATTCAGTTGTTAGTAGTGTTTTGCAGATTATTAGACTGTTGTAAAAGCCCAGCTCTGGTTCTGTTATTAGCGGTAGCAATCTTATGGTAACCAGTAGCTGGCTTATAGAATATGCATGTAACGATCCGCAGGGATCGACAGAGAGGGAAGAGTATATTGTATGAGAGCAATATAGAGGAGAAAAGAGATCTAAGAGAGAAGATCTTAAGCTGCATATGCGGTGCAACAGAACTTTGTTTTACCTTCCCCTGAGCTATAATAAAAACATAGTTCTGTGGACGTAACTTCCATCTTGGAGGTGAACCATGTTAAAATCAAGTGTATGCGATTGGTTTATGTGTTATGTTTACTTATGCATTTCTCAGTCAGTTCATGGACTTTGTTTATAGTTTAATGAATGAATGTGTTAATCAATTCACAGCAATATACAAGGGTAAATATAAGTTAACGCCTTCGGCACGCTGTTTATGGTTCATTTATGCTTTGCGTAAAACAGTCTCTATTGCAGTATCGAATAGCCTTATATGTTAAGTCTCGCACGTCGACACGAGCAACGCTAAGTGCGCTAAACCGCGGAGGTAGGATATCACAGAGAGGTGATACCGCACCGGCAGAGGAGCTGCGGTGCGCGATACTGCATGTTAAGGACTTAGCGTTGGGCAGGAGCTGCGTGTCGTACAGTGCACAACGATGCGATAAGGTCGGAGATATCGCGAGTCGTGGAAAGTGCGCGCCGCAGGAAAGGATTGCACGACGGTATAAAGGAACATCTCATGGCTAGAAGAGCCGTGAGGAGAGGAGATCGCGCGACGCGAGCAGGAGATCACGCGACGCGCAGAAAGAGACCTCGCAGCTAGGAGAGCTGCGAGGCACTAGTAGGATTTCCACAGAACCTGGTCCAAGACGCTTGAGTCCTTGGCCAACCCATTAGAGTCACTTCGGGTGAGACTTCAGGCCACTTTGCAGTCTGTCGCCGAAAGGGCCAGTGATCTAGGGGTGTTGTTGGTTGATTATAGTTAACCCGGGTCTGCCCATAGCAGCCAACAAATGGTTCCGTTGCCGGTTTTGAACAACTGAGCGCTAATGTTCTGTTGGAATCCCACCAGAGAAGAGTTTCACCAGTGGCTGGATTCAAACCTAAGGGAGTTTTCCCAGAAAGAAAATCGAAGCCCTAAACTGAGCACAGAGGACAGGTTACAAAAGCATATCACTTCAGATATACACGCCATATTTTTTGTAACCTATGGAAACGAGCTTTTCGACTAGATATCCAAGTTGACAGATAGGAACATATTCAAGAAGAAAATAAACATTGTCTGGACATCGGAGCTGATTCAGACCGTGCAGAACCTTGACAATCCCATTACTAGAGTAGTAGACTTCTGGCTTGCGAGTGTGCTAGGAGGCTTTGTTACAGAATTTGCAGTTGACCAGAGAAAAAGCTTCAGCGAGGCCGAGCGGTACTTCTTCAAAGGATATCGTGGTTAGTACCTAAAGTCTCTAAACTTGTCCATTAAGATGCTGCTACATGAAAAAGGAGTAATGGACATGATTTCAGATGAATAAGTAAAGATAGTAATGTCACAAGAGTTTGAAAGTGATTTTGATGACATTGGAGGTTCACGTAGTGGCAAGAAATATAAAGTAGCTTTCGGCTCTCCTGTATTTGGAGATAGTTCAGACAATATTAGGCAACCGAGTCCTAGTACCACAGAAGAACCAGAGGGGGGTATCCCTTACCAGCCCTATACCCCATAGAAACAGACCGGGACTTAGAGTAATCCCGTAGGTACTCCATCCAGTAGCTCACAGACAATACCTACTGTCGCTACATCACCTTCACCTACACCGCTGAGTGGTAGTAATCCAGTCAATCAGAACCCACCGCAAAGAAATAGAATGGGAGATGATATGAAGCTACCTACCTTTAAGGGTATAGGAGCAGAGGACTCGGAACAACATTGGTTTCTATGTGAAGCCATGTGGACCATTAAAACAATCAACGACGATAACCTTAAACTTGTACAGTTGGTCACTACACTCAGAGATCGAGCTTTAACATGGTACATAAAGTATACCACAGTACCCAAGACACTTGCCCAAGTCAAGAACGCCATGATTAAAGAGTTCAAGAAACCTAAGTCTGAATCTCAGTGCATTACAGAGCTCAAGGATATTAAGCAGCTACCATCAGAATCAGTATGGGACTTTGACCAGAAATACAAAGCTTTTATAGACCAAGTAAGTTTTGAGTTTGTGTCGGAGCAGCATAAGGAATGGTTTATTGCAGCGCTGCTCCCTCACATCAGAGTGCCACTAATGCAGCAGAAACTCCAGACGCAGGATGACGCGTTGGAGATGGCGATGAAGCTAGAAGCTTCACCTTTAGCAGAAACCAGTGCAGGCATGACAAATCTACAGAACCAGTTGGCCAATCTCACGTTACAGATACATGAACTTAAGAAAGGAAAAGAGGTTATGCAAGACATATGGTGCTTACGATGTAGAGCACAGGGTCATACAAAAGACAACTTTCCAGTCTTTGCAGAATATTTAGCATCAGGGGCTCCTAACCCCTTACCACGAACGCAAGGGCCATGGTGTGAAATATGCAAAACACAAGGACACCCACCTCAGCAATGCCCTTTGCTTCAGAAGTATGTACAGACACCTAAGAACCTATACTGTGTCTTCTGCAGTTCTGTCAGACATGATGAACAGAATTGTCGAGCCTATGATCTCATGTTATATAGAAAACATGACGTATACAGAGTCCAGTCAGAAACACAGGGTCCAGCAGCAGGACCACAGCCTAATCCGACTTATGGTGGCTGGGGAGGAGGATTCAGAGGACGAGGCCGTGGAGGAGGCTTTGCAAGAGGAGAAGGCTTCGGCAGAGGAGAGGGTTTTGGCTGTGGTCGCGGACCAATCACTTGTTATAACTGCGGAGTTGTAGGACACTATGCTAGGGATTGTCAGAGCCCCACTACTACTTGTAATTACTGCAAATCCTATGACCATACCATAGAGGAGTGTCCTACCTTGATAGCTAAAATCAAAGATCCTAAGCCAGCAGTACACCAGAACATCCAGCTTATTGTTGCTGAGCAGGCAGAACCAGAACCAAGAGTCAATATTGTGACTCGTAGCGATGCTTCCACCAGTGGGACATCGCAGGAGACCGAAAAGAACACAAGTCAAGAGTGGGTGCGCAGAGCTCCTGGTAAAGCAACATCACTCGATCTACAGAAGAATAAAGAGACATTTCATGAAGCCAAGGCTTCATTAGAGGAAATTTCAACTCAAAATGGGCCTCCTAAAATGAACTAATAAAATAATAGTTAAAATAATAAAATAATATTTATTAATTTTGGAGGAAGAAAAGAAAAAAACTACTTTTTTGTTTGTATTTTTGACATATCTCCCTGTGTTTTTACTCAAATTTCAATCAGGAGAGCTGGCTGAATGCGGAATTAAATTCCGCATCCAACCAGCTCTCCCGATCGAAATTTGAGTAAAAACACAGGGAGATATGTAAAAAATACAAACAAAAAAAGTAGTTTTTTTTGGATACCTATCCCCAAATTTATATTAAAAAGGTGTTTAAGACCTATACGGTATTTCAAATTTAAAGCAATTTCATTGGCTAACACATGATGACATGGAATTTGAATAAAAGTTAAAAGGCCCATTTTGAGTTGAAATTTCCTCTAATGCCTTTGATGAACCTACACAATCAGGATCGCAGGTACCGCCGTCTAGGGGCGTACCGCAGCAAGCACCTTGTGGCGATAGCCCAGAACAGATACCGCAGGCTACCACATCGGGAAGATGCGACGAGGATGAATCGATAGGAAGTATACAATCCTTCCTGTGCAGTTGCTTGAAGCTCTTGAGAAACGAAAAAGCTATCGGCGAGCTACAGCGCATCATAGATCAGTGTCAGCAACCTTCTCTCTCGGGCAGTGCACACCGCGCTGTTCATAATATTACAGGACATACAAGGACCGAAAGAGAGATGAAACTCACAGCACAGATTGGAGAGTTCGAAATGGATGAAGTCGTCTTAGATCTGGGATCAGAGGTGAACGTTCTAACTAAGCAGACATGGGAACAGATGGGTAGCCCTCAGTTAGTCAGATCACCTATCCACCTGAGATTAGCTAACCAGCAGCGAGTATCACCATTGGGTCGACTGCCACAAGTGCCAGTTGACATTGACGGAGTTCGTACTTTTGCGGACTTCGAGGTTATAGAAATCATTGGCGACAGTCGACCGTATCCAGCATTATTAAGTATCGATTGGGCGATTGGTAGCAAGGCTGTCATCGACCTAAAAAGAAGACAAATGACCTTTGAGGATGCGCAGATCCGGGTCATCGCACCGCTGGATCCTCACCAAGGTCCTAGATACATCGAACCTATCCGAGCAGAGGAGGAGGCACATAACATGGATAGTCTCTACCAGATGACTGCGAACCAGAGCGACTACATCAATCCAACCGCAGAAGGGAACATCAGTTGGCAATGTGACAGCTCATGCGTATCGGATTCCGATCTTGGTCTAGAGAACTGGCAAAACAGACTTTACGAAGTCTCAGCGCGTAGATGTGCGTTTATGAGTAAGTCACTACGAGGGATTTGCACAGAGATCACTGAGATTCCATCATATCATGGTCTAACAGATATTCAAGAATTCCTTGAGCAGTTTGAGCAACAGATTCCTTACGAGCAGAGGATCGTAGCTATGGACCTTGCAGTACGAGCCACACCTACAAGATGGTGGTATGCGCATAAAGAAAATATCGCATCATGGGATGATATTAAAAGACTGATGGCAATCAGATTTTCGGTCGACAAAGAGTATGTCCCGCAGAGGTACACAGGAGAAACTGACCCTAAGGCACACATTTAGACATGTGAACAGAACTGGTCGGACATTCCTGAGGATGAATGGGTTCACAGATTCATTCACACATTGGACACAGTTCCAAGGAACTGGTACACAGAGACCGAGTTGCGCAAGGGGACGACCACATGGTCACTTATGACAGACAGTTTCCTACTTACCTTCGCATTTGAATCAGAACATCCAAGTGTTGCTCAGGCCCTAGACATAATCACGATCAAGATATCCGAGGACTGTACCATCTCAGTGTAGGCTCAACCCGAGTGGGCCATCCAGTTGCAAGACGCGCTTGAGTGCTATAACTTCGCAGCAAAGCCAGACAATGAAGATAAGGATGAGGATGAGGATCCTCGCAACACCAACATTCCGGAGTCATAAGGGACTCGCGATGTTGGGGGACCACAGTTATAGATTCCAGCAATCACCGAACCTATCAAGATTAAAAAGATCAATATTGGCATAGACGCAGAACCTAAGTTTGCCTCTATTGGAGACTATTGGAACGATGAAACAGTCGGACACATTGCCGACTTGTTACATGACTATCAGGACCTATTTCCCACCAAATTCATAGAGATGAAGGGAATAGTTGGAGACCTGGGAGTTATGAGGATACCATTGAAGGAAGATGCTAGACCAGTTAAGCAGCGCCCGTATAGATTGAATCCGCGCTACAAAGAAAAAGTAAATGATGAAATCGATAAGATGCTAGCAGCAGGAATCATTGAGCCGGTAGAAGAAAGCGAATGGGTTAGCCCCATGGTCGTACAA
>LPNX011045452.1:195136-216455 GCA_001517045.1 Pseudotsuga menziesii | reverse complement strand
TATGCAACATATTGAATCTCATACGTCACTTTATTACTCACCATAATATGCTTTTGGATAAAGTCATAGAATTGAATTCGTTTGAAATTAACTCTGGAATAATGTGCATTTATGCTTATATCTTTTTCCACTTAACGTTTTCATTTTTTTTTGAATCGTTTTGGGCTAACATAAGGTTTAAGTGTTATATGGGCGATTAATATTTTGAAAACAATCACATACTCTCATTAAATGGTACAGGTTTGTGCTACATGGTGATATCACTTAAAGAATTAGACGCCCAGTGCATGCAAGGCACAAAGTTGCCAGAATCAATAGAAACTTCTCATAGTTATCTCGTCAATGGATAACTTGGTCAATATGTCACTTGGAAATATAGAATGTAGTCTCATAAAACAGAATGCTCAGAGAGGGAATATCGCCATGAATAGAGAAGATAGAACCTGCACCGCAACGTGGAGGATTGGGAAATGAGTTAGTTGTAGTATGCAATGATATCTCCTTGAAATATTGTTGTCTCTTAATCGAGACAGTTTGCCACATTAAAAGCGATGAGAGGATTGTGCCACCAGTTTACAAAGCTGTCACATGTTTGTTGAAAGAGCAGCCACGAATACGTACGATGGTGATTCATGAGATATGCTTATTATTAGATCAGCAGATGGATAGTTTTATTGGTGCAGTTCTACAAATGCGCAGAAGGAGAGGAGAATCCAAGGCAATGTTTATTTTGGTGGAGATATTGTATCACCCAAGTGAAATCTTAATATCGTAGTTCTGTTGTGCATATGATCATGAAAGCCTCGGATCAGAACGGTTCGCCCAACCATTGGCATGTTAAGAGGAGATCGTTGAAGTCAAGGATCAACGAATCAATGAAGAAGGGAGATTCATTAATATTTATTATTTTACCATTTAAAATCATTTCTTCTTCTCCTTTGAACTATCATTTCTCTTCTTAGTTGATATTTATTTTTATATATAATCTGCAGTGTTATTTGATATATGGTTTAATGTGCAGGTTTGACGAGGAGGGATAAAATAAAATTACCAGATCAAAGTGGAGCGAATTCATTGGGGAAGAACTAACCAGAAATGCGACCAACCCGATAAGATGACGAGGAAGAAAGAAGATAACCAAACCGATTTCCGTCATTTTTTGAGCAGTGATTTTCTGCAGCGAACTGCGGGAAAACTAAGACGAATTAATAAATTCCGGGACATGGGTTTTTTCCTAAGGATCCCCATTTACCAGACTCGTGAGGGATTTGCTGAAAAATTGAACGGTTTGGGAGATTTTTGGGGTGCTATGGACACGTTTTTCAGAAGTGCGGCCAGCTACGAAATTTAGCTGAGTTTCTGTTGGAGATTTTGATCTATTTAAACAACAAATTTTGCTGCCAGCAGAAGGGGGGGGGTCTCTGTAGAGGAAAGAGAAATGTTATTCTCTGAGATTCTATTTTCTATTTTGGAGACTTTGAGATCTGAAGATAGAGGAGAGACTGCTGCCGCCAGAAGAGGATAGAGTGGGGAAGAAAAACTTATTGAAATATATTTTGTTAACTGGTATTACATCGAACTTGAAGCTGAAGCTTTCATGTGGATGATACTTGATTTCTGCGAATGATACTGTGACTGGTACTCATTTTTGGATATGTATATATATACATATATTTCTGTTTGTTATCTTCTGTTTATACATGAACTCTGTGTGCTGTGACACATTGACGTTTAAATATTTTTATCACTTTATCATCTCAGGATAGTTGATTGAGTAAATATTTCATTATGGTTTTGTTTATTAGTGTGTTCACTATAAACATCAGTTTTAATGATATACTTTTCTGTTTATTCAAAATTTCATTTGTATGTTAACGGTGAATTTTAAATAAGCATTACTTCAAATTCAAATGACTGTCTTGAGAATTAATTATTAATCAGTTTTGGAAGTGAAATTTGATTGTGTGTTTTAGGTTAAATTTCATTTCCATTATTACATAGCAGAGTAACTTTTGTTATAATTTAAATATGTTTATTTAGGTCATACTTCAGTTTTTTGTTATTGATTAATAATTAATATAGTTTCAATTTTGCTCTCAGCTGTAAATTTGTTTTCAGCTGAGATAGGGGTAAATAGAATAAATAGAATAGTTAAGTTTAAATTTCATTTGTTAAGTTTAATTAACAACTGTTAAATCATTTCGCATACTTTACATAAGTTTTCATATGTGGAAAACTTCCCAAAAATCAAAGTCTTTCCTTAAGAAAGCAACCTTAGGATATTTTAGATATTTAGGTAGGATAAATATTAGAATAGGTTAGATTTTGCTGGTTTTAAGTTCTCCTTAAGAGACAAACTAGCTGGTAGCAGGACCACAACCTGCGAGGTTTTGTTAAACCAAACATACCGGACGCTGCTTTAAGCTGATTGTGTGGACAAAACCTCCTTATTGGCTCTGATTCATAAAATCAGGCCAACAGGTGGCTGGTTTTCCTTTTGGGATTCTTCATCACTCCGCTTCTGGGATGGACTTATAATGTATTTCGGCCATCGTATGACCCCTCTAACATCACACATTAGGGGGCATCTGTTATAGCTGATTTCACCACTCCAGGAGAATCACACTTTGTATGGCCTTCCCCTGTCCCACTACAGACTCCTTAGACCCCTTGGACCATTTTTTTTCCTTTGATGTTTCCTTGACCATCCCTAAAAACATCTGAAAAATGATACACGCGACTTTTAAACCTCTAATCGTGTATATACGCGGGTTTGACCACTAAAACCGCGTACATCGGGATGTGTATAAAATCCAAATCCTTTTGGAGTTTTCCTTGACATGGATCCAACTCACTTGACTCCTGGCCTTCCCTATGCCTTGAGATCTCTTGGATTCGACCTTTCACTATCCCTTTGAAAAGCTATATAAGGAACTCCATGGTACATTGAAGGCATGTGAGAGAATTGAGAGCAAAGAAACTATAGTCCATTGCTGCCGGAACTTATCCTTGAGTTTGCATCCCTTTGTCCCTTGGAGCACTTTTGTGTTCTTCCCAAGCTTGTCTTTTGCTTGTGAGCTTGCTATCTAGAGATGGAGGATTGAGGTGGTGGAGGCCCAAGTGGGGGATTCAGTTTCTCCGATTCGCAGACATGCCGACAAAGGTTGTATCTATTGTAATCTCTGATTTATATTAATAGAAATATCTTTTCCTGTCCAATAATGTGTGTTTGAATGAATATTTTATCCATGGGATTATGTCAAATGCTTATACATTATTGATTATATATGCTAGAATAGATCTAACACCGTGATATATAGAATGCTTGTATTGTTTACTTGTTGTTGAGGAAGTAATTTATCAATTCAAGCTGAAGTTGGAAAGCTCAACGGGGATCTACTTCAACCGTCCGAAATAAGGTACGAGGTCTGATCCTTTAGTGTTAGACATTTATTTTCTATTGCATATAGGAAATGATTGATTTCTGGAGTCAAGCTGTCTGTTGTGGTACCCCAAGCCATAGGAATTTATCTCCGTAACACCAGCTTGTGACTGGTGGCTAGAGGAGTCCTTACTGCCTGAGCAAATATACAAGAGATAAACATATGATTCACTGATTCGCTTATTGCGTTGCATAGGCAACAACGATTTGGTCCAATCCATCCACGTTTTAAAAGATTATCCCAAGCACTAATATAGTTTTCAGTGCAAAGACAATTGAAGCATTTTATTTTGAGTGGGATATGCCATAACCAGAGCTGCTTGTATTGCCAAACCAACAAATTCTCATAAACACCGTTAGCTATAAGATCATAAGCCAATTAAGGTGTAGCTTCATTCATCATTTTTGTTATACATATTAAGGATTTTAACATGAAAAGGTTGTTTTATAATATACAATACTTCGTAATATAATTTTACTCGGTAATATAAGTTTAAATCTACATTGTAAAATAATATTATAATATTATTTAGTAATATAAGTTAAATTTTTAAAGTAATATAATGTAGTAATAGAAAATATAATTTGTATGGTGTGCTTTAACATAATAAATCTTTTTAACATAAGATATAATTTGGTAATATAAGTTTAAAATTTTAATGTGATATAACTTGGAAATACAAAATATTAATTTTAAAACTTGTTGGGTTATAAATAATAAATTATAATGCGTGATTACAAAGTGATATGGTAAATTTATTATAATAAATATACCATATGTAATGTTAAATTTTATTAATGAATGTATATTAGAATTTGAATACATAAATATATTTTAAAATAAATAATTATTAATGTGAATTGTTTTATCAATGTACAATTAAAAATTAAAATATTTTAGATTAGTTTCTAACAGTAGTTTATTTTAGAATATTTATGTAATCAAAAGTTCTCGTGTTTCTAGTCATATCAAGAAAGATTTTTTTATTAATTTTAGTTGTACACATCTTTTCATTTTAACTTAACCATATTTACATGAATTATAATGCAAGCCTGGTGAGTTGTAAATATACATTCTTCACAAAATGACAAACTCACAATATTTTATTATTTCTTATAAGGCTCATTTTAGACCTCAAAATTCTTTTAATGCCCACGGCGAAAGGAGTCACAACAAAAGAGGAAGAAAGTAGGTCGAGATGAGGAGCTCGACCTATTTTTGGTAAAGAGTTAGATTGATAGTTTGCTTTTGGAAAATAAAGCATGATTGCAATTTGGGCCAATAGTGCCTATTAATAGATGTAATGTGACAGGTTAAATTAGTAAGACGCCCTGTTGAATAACAATTGAGAATTAGTCGACAGGTAAAGCAAGAGTTGTAAAATCCTATAAAGTCGATCCAAGGTGTATGCGAACGACGATGAATGAGATAGGAATTAACATAGAATAAAGAATGGAGAGAAAGGGAAAGAAAGAAAGAGAGACCAAAAACCACAGAGCATGAGACGAGAAAAGAACATGTGAATAGTAAAGAATATCTAAAGAACTGTCTACAATCTGAGTGCGTAGACCAAAGGTGCAAGACCATTTCTCATACCAGATGAAGAGTACCTATGTGGTTTTTTCCGGATGGGTTTCCATGTTAAACCTTATGTTTGTGTGTCTTTAATATCTGTGTTTATGTTGAATGCATATATGTTGTGAATGAGTTGATTTGATTGTGTCGAGATGATCTGTTGGGAATGAACTTATTTATATGTGTCGCACGTCTAATGTTATCATCATATGGAATAGTAGTAAATGTGTGTTAATGCTTTGTTTTACATACTATCATATATGTTAACGAATCAATATGCTATCTTCTTGAATGAATGTATGAGACAGAAGTATGTTCCTCAGTTTCGGTCGAGTGATATGATAATGTTGTAATAACAAAATCCCCCTCATAACTGCAGAAACTACATGCAAATACAACTAGCAAGAAACCACAGGTCCTTGCTCATTCTCGAGTCAAGGTTAACCATAACAAAAATTGCAAAATTATACAAAATAACAATTTGCAGTAACAGTTTTGACCTGTTTCTATAAAAAAATTCACCGAAAAAAATGACCTATCTTTAAAATTATCCAAATTTATTACAAATTTAATCACTAAATTTTGATAATAAAAAAACTAAATTGTCCCACCTTTAAATTTGTCCATCTATTGTAGTTATGAGTTTGTCATCGAGTGCATAGCACCCCGCTGCAAAGTATTTAAGACTATGTCAGGGTATGCTCATACCATGGCCCATGTATGTATCATCTTGACTCACTGATTTCCATCTCCCCATGTGGTAGCAACATCCGTTTCCATGTCGTATGTCAATGGAGCCACCATCTGACACATGGTGAGTGAATCATGGAGTCATGGACATGCATGGACGATTCTCTCATATGCACCCCTGGTAAATCCAATGTCATTTTCACTTCACCCCGTCACTCGTCTCACCAACCATCATCCAGACATGCATCGAATCACCGATTCAAATTTAAAATCAAATTTAGTCAATAGGTGGGCTTAATATGAATCCTGACTTAATTTTAAAATCAAGAATTGAAATTTGAATTTCAAATTCAACCACGATGGGAGGCAGGGATCAAAATTCAAGCCGTCAATGCCCGTCAAAGGGCTCGTAGGCCGTCAGTGAAGGGGAATTTAAAATTTGCACGTCATTTAAAATGGGGTTTTTAATTTTTGTCATTTTAATAAAAAATGGAGATTTTAAATTAAAATTACATTAGAAGGGCTAAGATAAAAATTGCCCATCAACAATTTTTGTGATTTCGACCTGTACCAGCCTCCAAGATATTTCATATCATATTAAATGAGAAGATCCAATACGATCTCGGGCGGGGCATTGTCAATTGAATCCCTGGACGGCTCTGTCAACAGGGTAGATTTATTGAAGTAGTTGTTCTTGTGAACGAGATGGTGGCCATAGTTTGCGAGCTCGATGTTGTCATCTACATTTCTTTGATTGATGGGCTGTAAAATGGGCGAGCTTGATTTTTACATAGAAATGCAGATTCTCATGGTTGAGAAGGGGATGGCCCCAGATATTTTTACCTACATCAGTTTGATTCACAGGCTCTCTGATGCGGGTCTGTTGGATGAGGATCTGGGGAGTATTGCTCTTATGGAAGTTTGATTCAGGGGCTCTCTGATGCGGGTCTGTTGGACGAGGCGGGTTTGTTGGATGAGGCTCTGGGGAGTATTGCTCTTATGCAAGTTTTGTTCAGACAACAAGGTTAGTATTTTAATCATCCCAGATTTGGAAATCGAAGTAAATATGGGGTCGCTAGATTTGGTAATATTCATCATGTGAAAAGAACCTGAAAGTGTATCTGTATTTTTCCTTGGATTAGTATTGGTCTTGTGAAGAAGAAGTCATTTTTAAGAATATGGACTCAAATTCCATGGCAAATCATGGTGGTAACAACAGCAGCAGCAGCCATGATCATTGCTGGCCCTCTAAGATGCAGGATTGGCATTTAAAGAGTCCTTGGGACTGGGAAGGTTGCACAGGGCTTTATAGTACGGCCGGGGATAGGTATGAGAGATTACCCATGGCTGAATGGGTTTGTTCAGAAGAGGGTTATAATATTGGGAAGGAGTTATTCCGTGGGACGAACAAGGTTCATGAGTCCTCGCCCCTGTCTGAGCCTCTCATGGCTGCTGGTAATTTTACTGAAGTCATCAACGACGGGAGTTTTTCAAGAAATCATAAGGCACAGTTTCCTCTGGATGTCAAGATTCATCAGAATCCTTTGGCTGAGGGTTCTGTGAAAAGCGAAGGCAATGGATTATTGAAGGGTTGGATTGTAGAAGGGGTTGCAAATGGTGGTAATTTTCTTGGGGGTTCCAAGTATAGCCATTCTGGTCAGAGAAATATGGTGGTAGTTGGCTTGGGTGGGACTTGGGAGGAATGACAATTATCAGAGTGCTAATGAAGGTCCCATGAGAGATAACATTAATGTCATCAAGGATGTTCAAGGGGATTCCTTAACGTGCCTTAAGCTAGGAAAGCGGCAGCATTTTGGAGACGCTGCGAATCCGGCTAAGGTAATTAATCCAGTCGCTGGCGATTGCGTTTATAAGAAGCCGAGGGCTTTGCCGGCTTCGACCACGCAACCTCCCCGTTGTCAAGTGGAAGGATGCAACGTAGTGTTGGCAACTGCAAATGCAAACGCAAAAGAATATCACAAGAGACATAAAGTTTGTGAAATGCCCTCCAAAGTCCCAAAAGTCATTGTTCTTGGTATCGAGCAACGCTTCTGTCAGCAGTGTAGCAGGTAACTAACCAGGAGACGGTTGCACCTCACTGGTTTTTTTTCTGAGTAGATCAACATGGATCCATACATATTAAGTATATAATTTGATAATACACATGAATAATTGGGTGTTGTGGTGCCTATCTAGATTCCATGGCATAGCAGAATTTGACGACGCAAAGAGAAGTTGCAGGAGAAGGTTGGCGGGACACAATGAATGGCTGAGGAAGAACTCATTAGATTCATTGGCTAACTCCGGCAGCCAAGGTATTTTTATATAAATTTTCCTTTCCTGTTACTGTAAGGCTGAGATGTGCATGCATTCAAGCACAAGTTAATTAGTTGACAACCTATTACTTTTTGAAGACTTTAGTTTTATATTTGTCAAAGGATAATTCTCTGAATTGGCCCTGTGAAACTTTCAGATGATGACTGTGCAAAAACCTCCATTGTTTATTCTTCAGGTCTGCATCTTTTTGATAGTTTATCAATTTCTCAGTAATCTCAAAACATTCAGCTTTCGTTGCTTCTGCTTCCCCTATAGATTTTATTTTATGACTGAAGCTTCAGAGTTCTAGCATAGGCTGCCTCTTGTTTTCAATTTCCTTCAATGCCATCAAGAATGGTCTCTTAAGTGAGCACGTTTTTTCGTCCTCAATCCATACTTCCAAATTTATAGCCATAGATTGTACTATCCGGCTTCCTTTTTTATTATAAACCTTAAAGCGTCTGAGCAATTGTAGACTTATTCCCCAATCAAATAGATTGAACACAATGTAGGCAGGGATATACTAGACATAGCGTACAAATAATGTTGTCTAAAAAGGTGTGCTGCTGGCCGGGTTCTATTTTCTGCTAGCTGGTATCAGTCGACAAAGCAGCGTACAAATGATGTTGTCTGCGAGGGCGGGTGGTTCAATAGGGCGAGGTTTACAACAACTTGTTTATCTACAATTAACCTTTTTAAGATCATAGACATGATAGATAATAATAGAAGTAGCCATAAGGTCAAAGCTAGAAGGTAGGTCATCGCGAATAGCTTCAATGTAAGGAATCATTGCTCGAAGCTCTGGTCAAATAGATTGAACACAATGTAGGCAGGGATATACATTCACTTGTGCAATTTTACAAATCCCATTTTGCAATTTAATTTTTTTTGTTTTTAATTAATGAAATGTACAATTAATTTATTACTGTCATTTGAAATGTGAGTTTTTTTGAAAGCCCTTCAAGGGCTGCATGAATATATAACCTTCTATATGAAATTAAGACCAGCCCTTCAATCTTGATCCCTGATGGGAGGGATTAATTTGAATAACGTGCTCGACCCAGCGGCTCATTTCGTGATCCTTCCGTGAAGTGAGTTTCATTGAAATTCATTGACAAGAAATTTGCACATATTTACATCTTTTTATATGAGCATATGAAGAGTGCGAGTACAATTCAAAATAGAAACAGGCCCAATGCAGACAGGGGATAAAACTACAATGGATCTGTGTGGTATAGGCCTACATGAAAATGAAAAGGAGGAAAAAGGAAGGATGAAGAAGGGGTTGGCGATGATGAAAGTTGGATGTAGAATCTTATTGGCATGACAACAACAGAAGATAATGCCAATGTTGCATCAAAGCGTGGAAACGACGACCACCAATTTGTGGACAAGGTTCCCTCCGAGACGAATAGAATTGCAGAGGAAGAGAATTATGAGAATAGTGAAAAAGGTAAATTTTATGGAGACCCGGTCTATGACATAGATTCTACGGAAAAGAATCATATTTCATCCAAGCTCTAGTACGGCGAGAATCATAAACCTGAGCATGAGAAGACCGAGAAGAGAATAGAGAAGTCGATTGTAGATGATGAGAAGGGGACTCATATTGAAGAATAATCAATTTGCTTTAAATTATGAACTACCATTAAAATTAGTTTACATGTTAGATTACATATTTTTTCAACTTAGATCAATTCTGTTGTAATGATTTATGTGCGGTGCAAACTTATATTCATTTGTCATTTTATTCATCCAAGCTTAGGTATGGCGAGCATCAAGACCCTGAGCACGAGAATATGGAGAAGAGAACAGAGAAGCCGAGTGGAGATGATGAGAACTAATATGAATTAACAATTAAGTTAGTTTACATATTTTTTCAACTAAGAGTAATTCTAGTGTAATTATTTTTGTGTGATGCACACTTGTATTCATTTATCATTTTAGTTTACATTTCTATCATATATCTCAAAAAAATCTACATATATGATCCATTTTTATGATCAACGGGGTGGTTGATATTCTAGTTGATATCTTTTTAGTTTACATTTCTATTTATCTCAAAACAATATAAATATATAATCCATTTTTATTATGAGTTGGATGGTTGATATCTCTTGTAACGATTTTTTATGGAATTGTGTATAACGTTATTTAATGATATATGTCTTATAGAAAATTAAGTATGAAAATTGTTACTCGTGATTGTATCTTCATTTTCGATTTTCAATTTTGAAGATAGGTTTGTCGAGTCTCGATAGATATTAGGTGTTTCTTTTGCATATACATGAGTATCTTCCATAAATGCGCTTATGTATATGTGTGTGCGCATATACAGATGTATGTAAGATGCGCTTCCATATAAGGAAGCACTTTTGTATATGCACAATGCTTCCATACATGCGCATATATGAAAGCACGTGTATGATTTTGTCTATGTGCATATATGGAAGCGTTATGCATATACTGAAGTGCTTCCATATACAGGCATATACATAAGGCACTTATGTATATGCACTTCCATATATGTGCATATACAAAATCACTTATTGAAGTTGAGTAAGGTAACCATTGTTGTAAACCCTTGACACATTGCTTAACCAAATAAAATCATATAATAATTATCATATGTAAAATTGAAATAGGCCATTCTAGCCTTTGAAAACCACCCAACAAACAAATGGTTGAGCATGTGTATCGAAGGCATTAATCTATATACTAGAACATGTTATCCATCTATTACAAATTTTATACATCACGCCCACCAAAATAAATACAACATATTAGTCAAGAATGAAGTAGATTTAACACTTATGATAGGTGAAAACTATTAAATTGAGCACATAGATCTGTGGACAAACACACAACTCACAGGATAGATCACACAATTTACTCAGTTATTGAAGAATGAAACAGTGCAAAAATGGTTTGCAGCTGTGAATGCTTTTCATTAATCAAAGAGTAATTAGATAATAATTACAATGGCTTAAATAGCCACATGCAATTCAAATCCACATGAGGAAATTCGAATTGATTAGACTCTACTTGACTGTAGGTAACTAAGACCTTATCTAAATCACTGTCAAAGGACTCAATAGTTAACTGACCTTGTCTAAACCATCACCGGAGTTCATTGAAGTTCTAAAACACAACTAAAGTGTTACATTCAGTGTTGACTAAGGTTAACTGACTGTGGTAGGTGAGAAATGCGCCCCTCCTGCATGCATCCATGCAAACCTAGCGCTAACTGAATGTAGAGGACTAGAACTGAATGTAACTGACTCCTGACTTAGCTTGACTAGTCACCAACTCAATTCAACTGACCTTGGTTGGTATCGGCACTCCCAGTGGCTCCTAATTGTAGGGATTGGTCTAGGAGGCTCCCAAAATGATGCATGCAAGTGCAATAAGTGGCAATAGGCCTCAATTATTGTTCCCCACACTTTAGTAACTGGAACATGTGCCCCAGTTATGCCAAGTGGACCCAATGGTGCTAGTGACTAAAAATAGACTGGATGGACTCTCGATTTAGACATGATTATCGATTTAGACATATGACCAAATTGGACAAGGGGGGATTAATAATCCTAACACCCCTCCTAAATGCTAACTTGGACAATATGTGGGCCCTTGTAACTAATACCATAGATCACCCATTACATCAAGTAAGTAAAGTAACTGCTAAAAAACAAGGTGCTGGGGAAAAAACCACATGGGAAAAAATCCCCCCTCTAATTAAGCAGGTAGAATCAGGATCAATATGGTTCTTCTGTGCACAGTTATCCTGGGGCCTGGCATGTGAACCTCTCCATCATTATGTCTAGAGGAATCTTCCTCTTTGGAAGAAGAATGATATGCTCAACTAAATCAGAAATATAGACAGCTGCCGGATGAAGACTAGACCCATGTAGAGCAACTGAAGTCAACTGATAAGTGAGAAAAGGTTCTTGAGGATTCAGAACATGTGAGGAACACTCAAGAAACTGATATTTTGCAGCCATGAACAGCAAACCATGAGTGGTAATAACAACTCCAGGTGTTAGGAGCAAGTGTCCAAGCGGATGCAGAAAATCTTCCTCTTTACTGGTTCTGTGAGGAGATGAGCATCTGATCAATGGTAGAGAAGCACTGGGACTGTTGAGAGCGAATGCTTGAGCTCCATAGTATGATATAGCTTCTGAAATAGCTAATGAATTACATAATAAAATATCAGCAACCTCATAAGAGGAAACTAACACCAAATCCCCATCAACAGTTTTGAAGAGAAAGTGCGGTACTTGATTTTTCACACCAAAATTGGTGAGAGCAGCTACAAGCATGATTGAAGGCTCTTGGATTTTAAAATTTGAACCAAATAATATCAAATCAAAAAGTAAATCATATCTAAATGAGTTCACAACAGATCCAAAACTGTGAAATGAAATCAAACCGCCGACAACAGTTTTGTAGGAGACTTGCGGTACTTGTTTCTTCACACCGTTGATGAGAACATCTACAAGTAGTACTAAAAGATTATGAATTTGAAATATTAAACCAAGCAATATCAGATCAGATCTAAATAAGATCATATCAGATCCAATAAGGCTAATATCATATTCAAAGAAATGGTCAACCGAGACGATGGATGCACAACTTTCTTCTTCTTTAAAATTCTGAATTTTGGTGCATGCAATCCTGCAGGAATTTGCTGGAAGATCTAGATCAAGGGGAGCGAATGGATCACTCTGGTAATCTGATATTTCTTCCAAAATATCCAATGTATTACATATTTTCACACCAGCAGCAACATTATAGGGAGAAAAAAACAAATTTCTCTTCACTTTCGGAAGCAATTAATGGCAAATTTTGCACAGAATTCAAAGGAAAATCACTGGTGAATTTTTGCATGGAAGTGCAACAATATTTTTCTTCAATATTAGAGATTCGAATGTCTTTTTCTGTTTCAGCCATATGAGGAGATGAAATATCAGAGATCTCATAAACTTCCAGAGCATCAGGAGAAGGAGTCACTGCAAGGAGACTGTCTTTAATTCGAATTGACTGTGTAGAAGCTTATGCTTCTTCTTCATCTTGAACAACTTCATCAGAGAGAGTGGAGGCCGATATTTGTGGATCAAGGATGCTTATGGTGCTGGATGTGCTCTCCAAAGTGCTATTATGATCCTCATCAATCATTCCAAAGTCTCTATCCAATATTTTCTACAGATCCTTTGGGTTTTTAACAGAATTTTTGAGGTAGCACATACTAGGAGAAATGGCCATACACATTGTTCCATAAGCTGCATCACATTCATTTAGCCATTCATCCTTTCTCTCAAAGGACTCTTCACCAAGTCCAATAGACACCTCATAGAGATCTTGTCTCTTCAGAGATGCAATCATCTTCATCTTCCATTTTGAATAGTTTGTGGATAGGGTGAGAAAAGGAATTGATGAATCCATAATTGGTGAAGCCATTCGAAGTTGTACTTGCAAAAACACAAAAGGGGCACCGTAAGGTCGACAACTTGCAGATTTCAGGTTTTCATCACACCTAGCATAGTTGATCAAGCTTGATCAACAATTCCTTAACTTGGGGTATTAAGTGGTAAACCTTATGCTTCTGGTGTAGAGCTAGAAGGAGCAATTTTGCTAAAAAATGATCCAGTAGGAAATCTGAGGAGGAGAAGTGCCTTGTCTGTCAAGGCTCTGATACCATATTAAATTGAGCACATAGATCTGTGGACAAACACACAACTCACATGATAGATCACACAATTTACTCAGTTATTGAATAATGAAACAATGCAAAAATGGTTTGCAACTGTGAATGCTTTTCATTAATCAATGAGTAATTAGATAATAATTACAATGAAGTACAATGGCTTAAATAGCCACATGCAATTCGAATCCACATGACAAAATTCGAATTGATTAGACTCTACTTGACTGTAGGTAACTAAGACCTTGTCTAAATCATTGTCGAAGGACTCAATAGTTAACTGACCTTGTCTAAACCATCACCAGAGTTCATTTAAGTTCTAAAACACAAATCAAGTGTTACATTCAGTGTTGACTAAGGCTAACTAACTGTGGTAGGTGAACAATGCACCCCTCCTGCATGCAACCATGCAAACCTAGCGCTAACTAAATGTAGAGGACTAGAACTGAATGTAATGGACTCCTAACTTAGGTTGACTAGTCATCAACTCAACTCAACTAAGGCTTGGTTGGTATCGACACTCCCAGTGGCTCCTAAATTGTAGGGATTAGTCTAGGAGGCTCCCAAACTGATGCATGCAAGTGCAATCAGTGGAAGTAGGCCTCAATTAGTGTTCCCCACACTTTAGTAACTGGAACATGTGCCCCAATTAGGCCAAGTGGACCCAATGGTGCTAGTGACTAAAAATAGACAGGATGGACTCCCGATTTAGACATATGACCAAATTGGACAAGGGAGGATTAATAATCCTAACAAAAACATATTGTCACCTACTAGAACAAATCAACCACCTATCACAAGTCTTGTTGGGCATCACAATTACATATATTCACAGATCCTAGATCCTCCTCGGCATGACACCTTTAAAAATAAATCTATACCAACCATCAATAAAACATATAACTTCTACCTATCAGAAGTAAAAGCATACTCCATCCATTGAAACTTATATGTGTTTTTGGTATATTCACAATGCAACCCAAAATAATTATAATTTATAGCATAACAAAAACCAACAACAATAGATGAGTAGAAAATAATAATATTTATGATGAATATTAATTAGTAGAAAATACTAATATTATGATGGAAAATGTTTCAAGAAATAAAAAAAATTCATCCAAATTAATGTACATGTAGAGGTTGGAACCAAGTTAGTGTACATGAGATTCAAAATAGCCTATTAAGGGAAGATTTGACATACGGATTCATCCTTATCTGACATTTATGTATTTATGTAAATTTTATAAATTTGTTCATGATGTTATTGAATGAGAAAAACACATTTAATGATATATCCAGCATATTGTTACAATTTTTAAAATAAAAATAAATAAAATTTGCATACTTGATTTTCTATAGAAACATATATCATTAGATAAGGTTATAATGATAATAAAAATAGATTATATATTTATATTGTTTTGAGATATAATAGAAATATAAACTAAAAAATATCAACAAATATAATGCAACAAATATATTCGTAATGTTTTTCTATATCTAGGTATCATGTTTGAATAGCTCCTATGTTGTAGGATCCGATCCACATTTATTGGATCTAGCTTAGATTATTTGTTTGCTATATATGTAACCTTTATTCCTTAATACAATTGAGTTGAGTGTTTCTCCTCCTGTCTGTCTGAGCGAGCCTTTGTGCTCTGTTGGTTTCCTCCTTGGTTTCTCTAATTTGGTATCAGAGCCAAGTTGAGGGCTATTGCTGAGTGAGGTTGAGGGAACCATCATGAGCACTAAAGGAAGCCACTACTGGGTTGTGAGGACGTGTAGTTGTGAGATCTGAGTGAGTGAGGATTATTGAATGCAGTCGCATCAGTTTGTGAAGATCATTGCAATCGCTGCAATTTTTATTATTATTATTACATATCTCAGTCTAAGGCACGTAAACCTCAAATTGATATCTGGAGGCAGGCTGACGATTAAGGGAAAATCAGCCTTGGGATTTCCCTCATGAAATGTCTCCATTACAATTTCTTGAACGCTTCCTTCAATTAATTTCTCAGTCTCTGTCCATTACATTGAACGATTCCTTCAACGCCGACCACATATGAGCATCATCATCTGTATTTGATGATCTACTCTCATTAATTTCATCAATTTGTGGCATACATGAGACTGTGTTAGCACTGCGGAATTTTTTTGTAGCAGACAAAGAACCAGATGCTGCAGAAAGAAGGAAAATTTCATGGAATGTGAATTGCTTTGTCCACCAATTTAGCGTTGCTCTATTCGGTGTTGTACGCCAGTGAATTGATGTTTCAGTAAATAGATTAAGCACCTACGACGCTTTCTCCCATCTCCAATAGTGCGCCGATGGTGCCTTCACCAAGAGGAGCTTGTGCACTGGCAGCACATATCTGCCTGGAAAAAAAAGCATCAGTGAGCCCTCCCTCAATCATTTTTTGTTGGCACCGGATCAAGCCAAGGTAGTGAGCGTCGGGTTATTTGCTTGTTTGAAAGTGAAGAGGTAGGCCTATACTTTTTTTTCTTCATGTTTGGTTAAAAATATTTTCCCTACAGTTCTGTAAAAATAGTGGACATGTCTCTGGCCGACTTATATATTACTGAAGCATCAAAATTGACTGGGGAGAATTATGTAAATTGGAAATTCAAGCTAATTACTGTACTTGAAGCTCTCGATTTATGGCCAATTGTGAAAGGGGATGAACAGAAGCCTACAGATCCTTTGTCAATATCAAATTGGAATTTGCAGGAAACCCAAGCAAAGGTGTTGATTCGTATGTCTGTAAAAGACAACATAATACCTCACATCAGAAATTGCAAGACGTCCAAAGACACATGGGACAAACTGAAAGGTTTGTATGAGACATCTGAATCTAATAGAATTTTGTTTTTAAAGACCAAATTATTGTCTATCAAGATGGATGTGAATGAAACTATGAATAAATACATCTCTCGCATCAAATACTTCAGATATAATCTGGGTGACATAGGTGAAGAAGTATCTAGTACTGATATGGCATATATCACATTAAAAGGTCTTTTTCTAGATTACAAAGTGTTCATCTCATCTCTTGCAGCAAGACAAACCCCTCTTACATTTACAGAGCTCGACGGAATCCTGATACATGAAGAAGAGTGAATGAATATTTATGAGCCAGAATCTTAGTTTGTAGATCATGCATTGATGGCAAGAGGCAGATACCCACACAGAGGGAATAACTGGAATCCACACAGAGGCAATTTTCGTGCAAGACAGAGAGGTATGTCACGCAAGACTCTAGTGCTAATAAAGATGTTGTATGTCATTATTGTGGAAAATCAGGTCACATAGCTAAAGATTGTTTTTAAAAGATAAACAATGACTCAAACAACATATACATAAAACATAATGGAAATTATGTTAGAAAAGACACCCCTGATGTCAATGGATTTAAAAACCTAACATTGTTTATATCTGAACATGCTTTGTCTACTGAGACGGATGATGAAAATGCATGGTTCATAGATTTTGGTGCATCTTCCCATATGTCTTTTAATAGAGATTGGTATGATGAGTATTATGAAAAGTCTGATGGCACGCAGATCTATTTAGGTGATAACAGGTCTCACAAAGTCCTAGGTTATGTCCAGTGATAAGTGTTAACCTACCTGATGGACAATTTAAATAGATACATAATGTGATGTATGTCTCAATGATAAAAAAGAATCTAATATATGTTTATGCTATCACCGATAATGATATGAAAATTGAATTTGATAAATATAAGTGCTATGTCAAAGATGTCCAAGATCATTACAGTGTTATAGCAACAGGATCCAGACTTGGTGGATTGTACAAGCTGGATGCAATCAAGGGAAACCATCAGGCACTAGCAGCATCAGCTATTTCAGATGTCAAATTGTGGCATCAAAGGTATGGACACCTCAATCATAATGATCTCATGTTATCACATAAAAAGTCGATGGTTGAGGGTCTTCCTGTCAGTAAAAATGATCATATTGAATGTGCTGCATCTGCACTTAGAAAACAACCCCGAAATGAATTTCACCTATGCAAACCAGATCACTCGGTGGTGCATGGTATTTTCTGATATTTGTTGATGACAGATCCAGGTTCACATGAGATTACTTCATCATAAGGAAAAGCAATGTCTTCGAATAATTCAAGGAATTCATAATCAAAGTTGAGAGGCTGATAGGTAAATACATTAAAATCCTCAGATCGGATCAAGGTGGTGAGTACACTTCTGGAGTTTTTAGAAGATACTATGCAGAAAATGCAATCCAATAACAATTGACAGTTATTGATACACCTCAGCAAAATGGAGTTGCTGAGAGGAGAAACAGAACACTGTTGGAATGTGCTCGCAGAATTCTCCAAGGTAAAAATATTTCTAATGGATTTTGGGATGAAGAAATTAACAATGTTGTGTATTTAAAGAACAGGATTCCAACAAAGAAATTAGAACTTCAAACCCCCTTTGAATTCTTTTATGGCTATAAACCTGAAACTAGTCATTTAAGAATATTTGGTTCTAGGGATTTTGCATACATACCTAAATATGACAAAAGGAAATTGGATGCAAAATCCATTGAATGTGTCTTTGTTAGCTACTGTGATGATCATAAAGCATACAAACTGTTTCATCCTAGTTCACACAAATTGATTGCTAGTAGCGATGTTGTATTTCATGAAAATACAGATATGTGTAACAAGATGAATAATGCTGATGAAGAACTGATCCCAGATGAGCATGTCAGAATAGATAAAATTCTTCAAAAAGTGCAGGATCAGCNCTTTTAGTGGGATTTTCAGGGAAATATGGTAGGTAAATGGACGAATGAGCCATGAAATGGGGTAGATGAGGTAGTTAACCATTTTTGGGTGTTAACATCAGCAGCAGGTGCAAGAACAACAGCAAGTTTAGGAACAGGAATCAAGCATGAGTGATACTACCTCAGATGATGAAACAGCAGAAGATAGAAAAATCATGGATGGAACTCCAGCAGGTACTGTAGTACCTAGAAGGTTGACCCGTTAAACTCATCCTCCAGTAAAGTTTAGAGATGATGCCTTGATAACTAGTATAATGAATGTCATAGAACCATTAAATTATGAACAAACCAAAGATAAGGAAGAATGAGTAACTACAATGAATGAAGAATATAATTATATTGCGAGAAACAAAACTTGGGATTTAGTAGAATTACCCAAAGATAAAGTACCCATAGGATCAAAATGGCTATTCAAATCTAAACTTAAAGCAGATGGTAGTATTGACAAATTTAAAGCAAGATTAGTTGCTAAGGGTTATTCTCAGCAAGAGGGGATTGACTTTGAAGAGACATATGCACCAATAGCTAAGTTAAACACTATCAGATTGCTAGTTTCATTAGCTACTAAACATAACTGGAGAATACACCAGTTAGATGTCAAATATGCCTTTCTAAATGGTGATTTAGAAGAGGAAGTATACTTAGTGCAGCCTGAAGGTTTGTTTAGAAAGGACAGGAGAAACTTGTGTGCAAGTTAAAGAAAGCTATCTATGGACTGAAACTGGCTCCTAGATCATGGTATATCAAGATTGACACCTTCTTCAAACAACAAGGATTTCTAAAAAGTAAAAATGATTCAAGATTGTTTATTAAATCAAATAAACAAGGAAATTTTTGCTTGATATCCCTATATGTGGATGATGTTATTATTACAGGTGGAGCATATCAATTAGTTGCAGATATTAAAAGTAATTTGTCACAGGAATTTGAAATGAAATACCTTGGTGACTTACATTATTGTTTAGGCATTGATTTTTGGAGAGAATCTGGTAAAACATTCATCACTCAAAGCAAATATGCAAGGGAAATACTTGACATATTTCAAATGAGTGAATGCAAATATGTATCCACTCCTTTGGATCAAAATGCCAAATTATACAACACTGATGGATCTAAAAAAGTTGATGGTACTTTGTATCGTCAACTAGAGGGTAGTCTGAACTACCTCTCTACTACAAGGCCAGACCTATCATATTTTCTTAGCATCCTTAATCAGTTCTTGGCTAAGCCATGTGAAACACATTCAAAAGCTGCAAAGCAGGTCCTAAGATATTTAAAAGGAATTGTTAATTAAAGGCATATAAGTGTGGACTGTATTTTTAAATGTGAATATAAAGCTTTAAACGATGCTACTTGTGAAGCCATTTGGTTGATGTGTATTCTTGAAGATGTTGGAACACAACAAAAACAATCTACCAGAATCCAATGTGACAATCAAAGCTCAATTAAGCTGGCACACAATCCATTCTATCATGCCAGATCCAAACATATTTAGTTGCAACATCATTTTGTCAGATAAAAGATTAAGTCTCAAGAAATTGAACTCGTCTATTGGAATACAAGTGAGAATGTTGCTGATATTTTTACTAAACTAGTTGGAAGGATCCACTTTGAGGATCTTAGGAAGAAATTAGGTGTTGTCAAGAATCCATTTATGCATTAAGGGAGGTTGTTCTAGATATAATGCAGCATATATATTTGTAATGTTTTTCTATATGCATTAAGGGAGGTTGTTAGTTATCTTGTTTGAAGAACTCCTATGTTGTAGGATCTGATCCACATTTATTGGATCTAGCTTAACTTATCTGTTTTCTATATATGTAACCTTTATTCCGTAATACAATTGAGTTGAGTGTTTCTCCTCTTGAGCGAGCTTGGTTTCCTCCTTGGTTTCTCTAATTCTACTTAGTTGATCATAAAAATGAAATATATATGTAAATTGTTTTGATAGTTGTAATAGAAATGTAAACTAAAATGATAAATTAATATAAGTGTACACCCCCACATAAATCATTACAACAGAATTACTGTCAGTTGAAAAAAGATGTAATCTAACATGTAAACTAATTTAAATGTTAGTTTATAATTTAAAGCAAATTGTTTATTCAGACTGATTGTTTAGTTCATAATTTAAAGCAAATTGTTTATTCAGATTGATTCAATATCAATTCCCTTCTCTTCATCTGCGCTCGGCTTCTATGTTCTCTTCTCCGTCTTCTCGTTCTCAGGTTCTTGATGCTGCCCATACTCAAGCTTGGATGAATAAAATGATAAATGAATCTAAGTCTACCCCACATAATCATTACAATAGAATTACTCTAAGTTAGAAAAAAAGATATAATGTAATGTGTAAACTATCCAAAAAGATATAATCTAACATGTAAACTAATCTTAATGTTAGTTCATATTGTTGAAAGCTCTAGTCTAAGTCTGTTATCTACCCTAACGGTCATACCGTTAGAGGTCAGTTATACATTATGTACTATATATGTACCATTGTGTACTTTTGATTAATGGAGCAAATTATGAGCCTTTTCCGTCAGTTATATTTTCATTCTTATTTGTTCCCTATTTTCTTGATGATTTAACAATGGTATCAGAGCACCATAAGATCAGTGGCCTTGGTTAATGGAGTTTTTGCTAGATTGTATGAGAGCATGATGCAAAGGGATGTGATGTAATTTAAATATGAATATGTTACTGCGTCGTGATCGATAAAGATGATTATCAAATTGTGCATAAGAAATAAATACTGCAAAGATTGTTCTAGCCACCG
>LPNX011045452.1:139887-195078 GCA_001517045.1 Pseudotsuga menziesii | reverse complement strand
GTAAAGAGTAGGGCTTCAAGACTGCTGATAAAATATAGAAGTCCACCATTTGCTGCTACATGAAAATAAGCTTTTGTGAAGATCAAAAAAGATTGTTCTAGCCACCGGTAAAGAGTAGGGCTTCAAGACTGCTGATAAAATATAGAAGTCCACCATTTGCTGCTACATGAAAATAAGCTTTTGTGAAGATCAAAAGTGGAGTGGCTGGGAAATGTCTATTATTATTATTTGCAAATTGGTTAATTTCTATGAACTCAGAGCATAGAATAATTTATTTGAAAGATTATCGGATTCATCCTTATTCAAATGGAAATTGAATATATGAAAAATGGTTTTTTATTTACGTGAAAGGATTTTATTTACGTGAAAGGGTTTTATTTATATGTAAGAGATCTCGTCATCATTTACAAGAATCCAATCAAACCATTTTTTATATGAAAGGAGAGCAAACCGTTAAGTGATAGGGGATAAAAAATTTGGAGAAATAATAATTTTTAAGTTGGATAGCCACCTTTGCTGTTGATACACCGCCCTAAAGATTTTTGAGAGTCCACATGGAGACTGTCTGGAGAGAAATTTTCCCTCCTTTGTGAAGAAAATCTCGTGCCCATGTGACAAATTTACGAAATAAACGAGTCCACCCATTGCAAGAAGCCAAAAGCGTGAATTTGCACATTGCCAGAGATGTTTATGTAAGCATTGTTGAACACATATTGAAGATATTACAGACAGTTTGAGATATTGCAACCACTCACATTTGAATATGCAGACAAATTAAAACGAATTTTCAACATTCATAATTAAAAAAAAAAACAATTCAACACCTTTTCTGAGCTGTCCTGTTTAGATTTTTGTTCTTGCATTTTGTGTTTTTGCAAGTTTTTTTGTGATATTGTTGAATTGAAAAATGATTGTAATTGGGTGATTTTTGGTTGAACCCAACACTCATAAAGAAAAAAAAACATTATGAACTTGTTTATGTTCATACGAGACATATAATATATTGTTTCTGACAGGGGATGAAAGAAAGTTAGAAACAAGAAAATTTGAACAGTGAATTTGCATTTTCTCACCTTGTCCCTGACAGGGGGAATAAATAATGTGAGGTTCCAAGTTTTAAAGTGATGTTGTGAGATTGTGAAACCTTGTTCCCGAATTTTGAAGACAAAGTGAAAGTTAAAAGTTTCCAGAACCATCAATTAAGTAGAACACATGAGAGTCTACTTGTTTTATTTAAAGTTTTTGGTAGTCTTTAAACCATCTTTCATGGTTCTTGGTACAATTTATTGTGATCAACATAAGTCATTAGAGCTTATAGTTGATATGGTTAATGGTAATCCTAAAACCACCTCTTGGTTAGTGGTCATCCTAAAACCACACATCTTGATAGCCTTTGAACTCTTTGATAGTTTTATGGTCAACTTAAAACCATTAGTTTTTGGTCAACTCAAAACCATGCAACTTAGTAGAAGTCTTACTACTTCTGCTAGATTTTGTGCTAGAGATATTTTCAGCCATTAGTAGCTAAGATTTTTGAGTTTTACTCTCTAAATCTGCTTGACACATTGTATTGTCAAGTAGTGGTAGCTTTTCAGGAAAGAATGAACTTAAGATTAAGGGGGGATGTTGAAAGCTCTAATATAAGTTCGTTATCTACCCTGACGGTCATACCGTTAGAGGTCAGTTATACATTTTGTACTGTATATGTACCATTGTGTACTATTGATTAATGGAGCAAATTTGTGAGCCTTTTCTGTCAGTTATATTTTCATTCTTATTTGCTCCCTATTTTCTTGATGATTTAAAAGGCTCACAAATTTGCTCCATTAATCAATAGTAGACAATGGTACATATATAATACATAGTGTATAACTGACCTCTAACGGTATGACCGTTAGGGTAGATAACAAACTTAGATTAGAGTTTTCAACATCCCCCCTTAATCTTAAGTTCGTTCTTGCCTAAAAAACCGCCACTACTTGACAATACAATGTGTCAAGTAGATTCAGAGAGTAAAACTCAAAAAGCTCAGCTACTAATGGCTGAAAATCTCTCTGACACAAAATCTAGTAGAAGTAGTAAGACTTCTACTAAGTTGCATGGTTTCGAGTTGACAAAAAACTATTGATTTTAAGTTGACCATAAAATTATCAAAGATATCAAGAGGTGGTTTTGGGATGACCACTAACCAAGAGGTGGTTTTGGGATGACCACTAACCAAGAGGCAGTTTTAGGATTACCATTAACCATATCAACTAGAAGCTTGAATGACTTCTGTTGATCACAAAAATTGTATCAAGATCCATGAAAAGTAGACTGTCATGTATGGAAACTTTTAACTTTCATTCTGTCTTCAAAATTTAGAAACAAGGTTGCATACTTGTTTCCCATTTGTTTGTTCACAGGCTCCATCACTTTAAAGCTTAACTTGGAACCTGACATCAAACTGTAGATATTTATTCCCCCTACCCACTATGCAAGTTCGTTCAAATTTTCTCTTGTTTCTAACTTTCTTTTATCCCCTGTCAAAAACAATCTATCATATGCATTAACTTCATGTCTGAACATAATCAAGTTCAGAATGTTAATTTATTCTTTCTTTATGGGTGTTGGGTTCAACAAAAAATGCACCCAATTACAATCATTTTTCAATTAAACAATATTTAATAATCACTAAATGAATAATAGTAAGTACACAAAACTTGCAAAAACACAGAATGCATGGATAACAATCTCAACAGGTACAAGTTCAAACTGGCTACAATATGTCACTACTTGATGCAAATTTACAGCATCAAACTTGGCCTTCTTCAGACAACCATTCTTCACACGATTTTACAGAAAGAATCATAGGAGCACTCTCTTGATCACATGAGGTACTCTACCACTTTTATATTTTCCTTCAACTAGTTCATTCCAGTTCATTCCATCAATGGACTTTGATTCCTTCAATAAAACTACAACGGACTTATTCATGTGAAATAAGTGCAGTTATATTTGGCTATATTATATTCTCCTTCACAAAAAATGTTTTCCTTAAAACATTTTCTTTTGAATATAATATTCAAACTATTTTTGGGTCTTATATCCTTTCCATATGGGCATGATTCTGTCCATATGGTGACAAAAACTTCAAATAAGCAAGAATCACATTACTTTCAAACAAATTCTTTTATGCAGTCATTTCTTAGCAATTAACTAATTTGCAAATAGTAACAGAAATTTACCAGCCACTCCACTTTTCATTTTCAAAAAAAATTGTTGGACGGATTAGAGTTTCTTTTCACGCACCAGCAAATGGTGGACTTCTATATCAGCAGTCTCGAAGCCCTACTCTTTACCGGCAGCTAGAACAATCTTTGCGGTATTTCTTTCCCATCCACAATTTGATAATCATCTCTGTGGATCACAATGCAGCAACATCTTCATCTTTAACTCACATCACAACCCTTTTGGATTATTCATGCTCTAATACCACTATTAAATCATCATGAAAATAGGGAGCAAATAAGAAGGAAAATATAACTGACGGAAAAGGCTCACAAATTTACTCCATTAATCAATAGTACACAATGGTACATATATAGTACATAATGTATAATTGACCTCTAACGGTATGACCGTTAGGGTAGATAACGAACTTAGATTAGAGCTTTCAACACATATTAGTTCATAATTAAAAAAAATGATTATTTAGACGAACTGGTTCTTCAATATTAGTCATCTTCTCATCATCTACAATTGGCTTCTATGTTCTCTTCTTCGTCTTCTCATGCTCGGGTTCTTGATGCCCACCATACCGAAGCTTGGATGAAATATCATTCTTTTCTGTAGAATCTATGTCATACATTGGGTCCCATAACACTTACCTTTTTCGCTATTCTCATAATTATCTTCCTCTGTACTTCTATCTGGTTCGGAGGGCACTTTGTCCACAAATTGGTGGTCATCCTTTCCACATTTTGATGCAATATTGGCGTTATCTTCTGTTCTTGTCATCCCAAGAAGATTAAAACATGCGATAAGAGCACACTCTTCAGATTAAGCCCGCCCATCACCGTTAAATTTGAAATTCAAATTTCAATTTGTGTTTTTAAAATTAAGCCAGCCGGCCTATTGACTGAATTTGATTTCAAATTTGAATACATGATGTGATGCATGTATGGATGATGGTTGGTGAGAGGCTTGATCGAGTGAAGTGAAACATTCACCGGAAGGGTGCATATGGGAAAATCGTCCATGCATGTTCATGACTCCATGTTTCACTCACCAAATGTGTCAGATAGCGCCTCTATTAACATAGAGCAAAGAAACGGATGCTGCTACCGCATGTGGAGATGGCCATCAGTGGCCATTGCATGAGCATCTCTGTCAAGGTCTATCGAGTGATTAGTACTCTCTGAGTTTATCAGTGTTGGTTTGCTTCCACCTAAAAGGTCTACCATATGGATTTATTTTTAAAGGTATTATGTTCACGACTCACAAGATGTTGGACACTATTTTTTATGTCTATTTTACTCTATAATCTTTTAAGACATTTTCTCAATTCTTTATATTTCATCCATAAACCCCCCTTTTAAGACATTTTCTTAATCCTTAATATTTCATCCATAAACCCTCATGTTTCATTCATAAGTTTTTGAGATTCAATAAACTAAGGTATAATTGTTGTTGCTCTTAATGAATTGAATTTTGTAATTTTTAAAGCATTTAAATTTAAATTTCAATAAAATTACAGAATTGGTTAACTTCACGTAAATGCTTTTAGCTTTGGATATTTGTAGGATAGCTCAGTGCAATCTGAAACACTTAAAATAATCCTTGATGTCCAAGGATGGATTAATTGCTAACAACTTCACGAAACAGGTTTCACTGGTGTCTAGTCAATGTTGGTCAAATTCAGCCACCTGCGTTGCCATGAAACATAAAAACATGGTCGTTCCGATTTTGCAGAGATTTTTACTATTTTCGTGGATCTGAAGAACGAGATCAGGGATAATGGCGAGATGTCATTGATATTTTACCAGGATTATAACATTTCTACTTTTAAACAATCAGTATAAATATTTGAACCTTTTATGTAATTTCCATTTGACGAATGGTGAATATCTGGGTTTGAATTAAAGACCTCAAACTTCAAATAGTTGTATGTGTTCATTTTTATATGTTGTGCGATTGATTTAAGTGTTAAGAATTATGTGAACCTACCTGTGTGTTTAAGCGAAGCAATGGAGGGCCCCCTCTACCAAGCCTGCGCACTCATTTATTTCATCACTGCGTATTGATATGTTTTTAGATTTTTTGTAGTGTTCCATTAAATATTTTAAACTATATTTTACAATCAAATCTCAGTCTGTGTGATGCAAGTAGGTTTTCATTGATTGGCAGTAGTATATGTTTTTGTTTAACTGCTATAGGTCATTTTCAGCTCTATTTTTCATCATAATATATACTTAGTTGTTGAAGTATTCAAACACATTGTGAGTTGACTTCTTGTAAAAGAATTCAATGTCTTCCTGCTTTCAACAATGAAGTAGCAATGTTGTAGTTTATTTTTATGGTTTTGATGTTTTAGTTTTAGAATATTTTATGTGTTTATGAGTTTAAGAATTCTAATGAATACACTTTCCGTAAGGGAGTTCAGTATTTATTAGCTTACAACATTCAAATAGTTCTAGGTTCAATTCCAAAACATAGTGTGTTTTAAATTAGTCTAAGTATAAATCCATAGATTTGGGTGTGCTTCTAAGTCTTACGATTTTGGATTGACAATTAAAATATAAGCTCTAGTTTACAACAGTAAAGGGGGCCAACAAGAGGATCTAGGATCTATGAATATATGTGAATAACTTGTTTCAACTTGTTTTACTTTATATATGGATGACATGGATTTATTTTCAAAGATTGTGATGCCCAACCGGACTTATCACCGGACTTATCATAGGTGGTTTATTTGTTCTAGTAGGTGACAATATGTTTTCACCTATCATAAGTGTTAAATCTACTTCATTCTTTACTAATATGGTGTATTTATTTTGGTGGTTGTGACGTATAAAATTTGTGATAGATGGCTAACATGTTCTAGTATATGCTATTATTTTAGTGAATTAATGCCTCCGACACACATGCTTAACCATTTGTTTGTTGGGTGGTTTTCAAGGGCTAAAATGGCCTATTTCAATTTTACATAGAATGATACTTATTATATGATTTTCTTTCATTAAGCTATGTGTTAAGGGTTTACAACAATGGTTACCTTACTCAACTTCAATGAGTGATTTTGTAGATGCACATATATGGAAGTGCATATACATAAGTGCCTTATGTATATGCATATATATAGAAGCGCTTCAGTATATGCATAACACTCCCATATATGCGCATAGAGAAAATCATACATATAAGTACTTGCTTTCATATATGCATATGTATAAAATCATTGTGCATATACATAAGTGCTTCCTTATATGGAAGCGCTTCTTATATACATCTGTATATGCGCACACAGATATACAAAAGCACATTTATGGAAGATACTCATGTATATGCAAAAGAAACAACCGATATCTATCAAGACTCGACAAACCTATCTTCAAAATTGAAAATCGAAAATGAAGATACAATCACAAGTAACAATTTGCATACTTAATTTTCTATAAGACTTATATCATTAGATAACGTTATACACAATTCCATAAAATTTCGTTACAAGAGATATCAACCATCCAACTCATACTAAAAATGGATTATACATTTATATTGTTTTGAGTAATAATAGAAATGTTAACTAAAAGATATCAACTAGAATATCAACCACCCCGTTATCATAAAAATGGATCGTATATGTAGATTGTTTTGAGATGTATGATAGAAATGTAAACTAATATGATAAATGAATATAAGTGTGCATCACACAAAAATAATTACACTAGAATTACTCTCAGTTGAAGAAAGATGTAATCTAATATGTAAACTAATTTAAATGTTAATTCATATTAGTCCATAATTTAAAGCAAATTGTTTATTCAGACGAACTGATTATTCAATATCAGTCCGCGTCTCATCATCTCCACTCGGCTTCTCTGTCCACTTCTCCATCTTCTCATGGTCAAGTTCTTGATGCTCGCCATACCCGAACTTGGATGAATAAAATGACAAATGAATATAAGTCTGCACCGCACATAAATCATTACAACGGAATTACTCTAAGTTGAAAAAATATATAATCTAGCATGTAAACTAATTTTGATGATAGTTCATAATTTAAAGCAAATTGATTATTTATTCCAACTGATTCTTCAATATCAGTCCCCTTCTCATCATCTACAATCGACTTCTTTGTTCTCTTCTCGGTCTTCTCATTCTTAGTTTTAAGATTCTCGCCATACTGGAGCTTGGATGAAATATCATTCTTTTCCGTAGAATCTATGTCGTAGACCAGGTCTCCATAGCATTCACCTTTTTCACTATTCTCATAATTATCTTCCTCTGTAATTCTATCTGTCTCGAAGGGCACCTTGTCCACAAATTGGTGGTCGTCATTTCCACACTTTGATACAACATTGGCGTTATCTTTTGTTGTTGTCATGCCAATAAGTTTCTACATGCAACTTTCATCATCACCAACCCCTTCTTCATCCTTCCTTTCTTCTTCCTTTTCATTTTCATGTAGGCCTATACCACACGGATCCATTGTAGTTTTATCCTCTGTCTACATTGGGCCTGTTTCTATTTCAATTGTAGTCGCACTCTTCATATGCTCAAATAAAAAGATGTAAATATGTACAAATTTCTTGGCAATGAATTTCAACGAAACTCACTTCATGGAAGGATCATGAATGCCGCAGGGCGAGCACATTCTTCAGATTAAGCCCTCCCATCGCCGCTGAATTTGAAATTCAATCTTCAATTCTTGATTTTAAAATTAAGTCGGGATTCATATTAGGCCCACCTATTGACTAAATTTGAATTTAAATTTAAATCGGTGATGTGATGCATGTATGGATGATGGTTGGTGAGACGAGTGACGGGGTGAAGTGAAAACGACGTTGGATTTACCATAGGGTTGCAAATGGACGAATCGTCCATGCATGTCCAAGACTCCATGTTTCACTCGCCATATGTGTCAGATGGCGGCTCCATTGACATACGACATGGAAATGGATGTTGCTACCGCACGAGCAGATGGAAATCAGTGAGTCGTGATGATACATATGTGGGCCATGGTATGAGCATACCCCTAACATAGTCTTAAATACTTTGCAGCAGGGTGCTATTCACTCACCGACAAACTCGTAACTACATTAGATGGACAAATTTAAAGGTGGGACAATTTTGTCTTTTTTATTATCAAAATTTAGTGATTAATTTTTTAATAAATTTGGACAATTTTAAAGATGGGACAATATTTTTTTGTTTTTGGTGAATTTTCAATAGAAACATGTCAAAATTGTTACTGCAAATTGTTATTTTTATAATTTTGCAATTTTTTTTTAGGGTTAATCTTGACTCGAGAATGAGCAAGATATATGGTTCTTGCTAGTTGTATTTGCATGTAATTAACCCTATAAATAGGGTCGTAATCCTCCATTGTAAGGGGGATTGGAAGGTGAGCTTAGCTAACTCACTTGGCCCATATGGCCCGTTTTGGATACGAATGAAGATTTTCATTAGCTGGTTTTTCACCACATGGTGTTTTCCAAGGTAAATCTTGGTGTTGCTATTATGGTTGATATTATTTGTGTATTTCTTTTCTCTCACGCATAATTTATAATCCTAACATTTGTATTAGAGCCAACAGAGTGGCCGGGGAGTTGGGCGTTTTTGTATGGGAATGTGACTGCTTGCAAGTGTGAAGAAATAGAAGATGGTCAAATCTATTTCTTAAGCATGTTGATTTGCCAGGATAAATTGTAGATCAAAGTTAAAGTGTAGATTTATCGTTGGTTTACTTCTCTGTCGACCTAGATTCATGTTCCTTGTTTGTCAACAAATCCCAAGATATCGACATAATAGAGCATAACCACGTTTGCAACAGCTGTGATGCAGATGAGGTCTCACCCAAGATATCTATTGGCAACTTCTAGAACCATATTTTTGCAGTTATGAGGGGGATTTCGTTATTACAATTCATTATTAGATCACTCAATCGAAACTGAGGAGCATACTTCTGTCTCATACATTCATTCAAGAAGATAGCCTATTGATTTGTCGACATATATGATAGTATGTAACACAAAGCATTAACACACATTAACTACTATTCCATATGATCATAACGTTATATGTGTGACATATATAAATAAGTTCATTCCCAACAGATCATCTCGACACAATCAAATCAACTCATTCACAACAGATATGCAATCGACATAAACACATATATTAAAGACACACAGACATAAGGTTTAACATGGAAACCCATCTGGGAAAAACCACGAATGTGATCTTCATCTGGTATGAGAAATGGTTTTGCAGCTTTGGTCTACACACTCAGATTGTAGACTATTTTTTAGATCTTCTTTACTACTCACATGTTTTTTTCTCGTCTCATGCTCTATGGTTTTTTGTCTCTCCTTTTTTTCTTTCCCTTCTCTCTCTATTCTCTATTCTATGTTAATTCCTTGTCATCCGCACACACCTTGGATCAACTTTATAGGCTTTTACAACTCTTGGTTTACCTATCGACTGATTCTCAACTGTTATTTGACACGGTGTCTTACAAATTTAACCCGACCGATTACATCTAAAAATACGCACTATTGGACCAAATTACAATCATGCTTTATTTCTCAAAAGCAAACTATCAATCTAACTCTCTACCAAAAATAGGTTGAACTCCTCGTCTTGACCTGCTTTCTTCCTCTTTTGTCGTGACTCCTTTCGTCATGGTCATTAAAGGAATTTTGAGGTCTAAAATGGCCCTCGTAAGAGATAATAAAATATTGTGAGTTTGTCATTTTGTGGGGAATGTATATTTACAATTCATCTCTTACACTACAATTCATGTAACTATGGTTAAGTTAAAGTGAAAAAATGTGAACAACTAAAATTAATAAAAACACTTTCTTGATATGACTAAAAACATTAGTACTTTTGAATACATAAATGTACTGTGGAAAGAATTTGTCATCTCTGTGAGAATAGGAACATTGCCAGATGAAAACCACTTCCTCTTAGAGTTCCCTGCGTACACCCACATTAGATCTCAGTTTCCTAATCTTTGTTGCAATACCAACCTTCCTAGCCTTTTAACTTGTCAAAAATATAGTGAGCTCGAGATGCTTCTCACCAAGCTCCTTCAGCATAGGAATACAATTTTAAAATAAACTAATTAATTTGTTTGTTTGGGTCCGATAGATCAAAGTTTGGTCTCAGTAGACGTTAACCACCACCACCACCACCACCACCATCATCATCACCACCACCACTAAAATAAAACACTCATAAACTAAACTAAAACATTTTAATTTTTAATTATACATTTAAAATAAATTTGTAAATAAATTCTAATTTATATTTAGATAAAACAATTCACATTAATAATTATTTATTTAAAAATATATTTATGTATTCAATTTCTAATCTACATTCCTAAATAAAATGTACTGTTACATATAGCACATTTATTATAATAAATTTACCATATCACTTTGTAATCAATATTATAATTTATTATTTATAACACATTACATTTTTTTTCAGCGGAAAAAATACCAGATCCTATTATTCTATTGAATCAAAGATCATCATATACATTCAGTCATAGAGACATTCTTCAAGAATAGATTCAGCAATGGGGTGTCCTCTTAGCTCAAAGGCGATTCCCCGTCATCGAACCGTGGGCATAAAGTCACAAGCCTGTTGAATTGCAGGCTTTTATCATCACTCCTGTATAGACAGGTCATATTTATTCATTTTTCAGAAATGGACGGAAACAACATAAATCATGAGCATAAGAAGAAGACTGAGGGTCTCTTCATGGGATTGCTAAGATCCCATTTTATGACAACTAGATATGTACTAAATAAAAAAGGGGGTTAATGCCCAGCACAAGCTGATATAACTGAAAATTACCTTGATCAATAATCTTGTCATTCAGAGATTCCTTGAAATTTCCAAATCCTGAATCAAGAGAGAGTGCGTTTTTAGAGAGACTGTCAGCTATCTGGTTATGCTCACGATATATGTGTTTCATGATCATTTCCGGAAAGTTATGCAGTAAATCTCTAATATCATCACACCAATGACTCAGATGAGGTAAGTTCAGTGTGCCCTTTCCTGTAGCCATGAAATGATGACATGGGAATCGCCATATATTGAGTGTAGAGGAATTCCCATAATCTTTGAAACAGATAGCAGAGCCCATAATGCCATCAGCTCAGATTTAGTATTAGTACTTATGCCACAGCCCATGGAGAAATGAATGCTGTGAGAGCTGCTCAAATATAAAACGAAGCCCCCCCCCCCATTGTTCTTGGCGTCTGCACCATCAAAATAACCACAAGGATAAGAAGTCGTTGGAGGAAAACCAATGACTCTGAATTTAATCTTCTTAACAGGCACTATATATGTATGATAGAACATTTCAATGTGTAGAAAGACCGAATAGACAAATGGAGTATTTCCTTCAAATATACATCTATTTCGGTGTTTCTAGATTGACCAAAAGGTGAAAATGGGCAGATATAGCTTGGGGTAGTCCATAGAATGGGAACGAACCCAATGCTCAAGATACCAATGCACAGAAACTCCCGCAGAAGCTTTATTTATGGATCGGGAGTCAAAGTGCTCAAAAACAACTTCAAAGGTGCTCTTTGTAAAATGACAATCCATAAACATATGCTAGGCCGTTTCCTCATCTTTCTTGCAGAGCAAACAGAAACTAGGTCCCTAGATACCGTGTTTAATGAGTTGATCCCAAGTTAACACTTTGTTATTTAAGAGGATCCAGATAAAGCATCGGATTTTTTCAGGAATATTAAATTTCGAAATAATCTGGTAATCAAAAGAAGTATCAGGGTATGGTTCCAAATAGTGATCCACTACACACTCATATGCCATTGCCGCAGTTAAAGATCCTGAGAAATTCTCATAAGACCAAAGAAGACTATCTAGATTAGACCTGAGTCTTATCCTTCCATACTCCAGCCCCTTAACATAATCATTCCAAATGAGGTGCCATTCTCCACCTAAATCCAGATCCGATGCAGAGAGCCAGTAGGTCTGGGATTCCGCAGAGTAATTTCTAGCTTGTGTCAAAGATATTATACCATAATCTTCCAGATAGTCACGGAGATCCTGTGGCAGAGTGAAACAAGAACCCATACCTGTGATCGGGTCCAAGCCCACCCTTATGCTCTCACCATTCCCCACCATCCAAGTTAAGCCACTGCCAAACCAAGAAATAGTGCTAATGAAACCTTTCCATATAACTGAGACACCTATGGCAGAGAATGCCTTGCTGCGAATCCATGACATAACAATATTCTTCTTTAAATATTTCACTGATATTAGCTTAAACCATAGACCATTTCCGCAAAGAGCAAGCCAAAAATATTTAAGCCTTAAGGAAATGCTGAACCATTCAAGATTTTCGATACCCCAGCCCCCTTGTGAAATGGGCTTAGATAAAGATATCCAATCAACAAGATGGTATTTTTTCTTTTTCCCCGTAGAGCCCCAAAGGAAGGCAAAAATCAAACTTTTAAGTTTCCCAAGAATGGATTTCGGTATGGGGACTAACGCCATATAGTACACCGGTAAGCTGGTGAGAACTTCTCTAATAAGAACCAGTCTCCCCCCCATAGAAAGAAGCCTGAAAGTCCAATGCGAAATCCTGTTTTCGAACTTTTTGATGAGCCATAGCCAGTCTTTAACATTGTATCCCAAGGGTTTAATAAAATACCCAAGATAATTGAACCTCGAAGTAATGTGATGGGTCTTGAATGGCAAGGAGCGTGTGATTCTGTTAATTGACCCATCATCAACATTGTTGTACAGGAAACATGACTTCTCTGAGTTTATGAACATGCCTGATGCTTCACAAAAGGTATCCAATAAAACTTTGAATGCTATCCATTCTTCACAAGTGCCAAAACTGAAAAAAATCACATCGTCTACAAATAGAAGGTGTGTAAGGGATAGTTGTTTCGATATTTTGATCCTTTTTACCAGACCATGTCTGCGAGCATCATCAATAAGGAGGCTGAGTCCTTCAATCACAAGGATAAAAAGGAGAGGAGAAAGTGGACATCCTTGCCTGATGCCACGTGAAGCCGTAAAGAAATGCGAGGGAGAGCCAATGATAAGCAGGGAAAAATTAACCGAGGTTATGCATCCCATTATCCAGTTGACTCCTTCCAGAGGCATACCAATTTGCAGAAGAATGAGCCTGATATAGGACAAGTTAACTCTGTCAAAGGCTTTAGTGAGATCAAGCTTGAGGACAAGGGCACTTTTGTTTTTGGATTTGACAGAGTGTAGGACTTCTTGGGTTATGGCTAAAGGCTCTGAGATCTGGCGATTTTTTAGGAACCCAAACTGCTGAGGAGAAATAAATTTGTCAAGAAAGGGCTTAAGACGTTGCGCAGCAACCTTGGCTATCAGCTTGTATATCAAGTTACAAAGCGAGATAGGTCGAAAATCGGCAAAGGTTGATGGTTTGTCTATTTTAGGAATGAGAGTGATAAAAGTCGAGTTAAGTGAAGGTAAAACCCTCCTGGACAGACGAGAATCTTCCACCAAATTCACAAGTTCTTCCCCCAGAAGGTCAAAAAAGGCTAAAAAGAACTCTACAGGGAAACCGTCGGGCCCAGGAGATTTGTCTTTCTTGAAAGACTTGAGAGCCCTTTCAACTTCCATTAATGATACTTTGGAAGTAAAGGAAGATCGCTCCTCATGAGATATATAAGAAGGGAAGAGACTGATGATTTTCATCTGAGCAGAAATAGTGGTTAGGTTGTCATCACAGAAAATATTTTTAAAGTGTCTAACTCCCATATCCTTCAAACCCTGGTCATGTTCTACCAAAGTACCCTCCTCTTCCTCCAAACCCCATATCGTATTATGATTTTTCCTGGTAGTAGCCACAGAATGGAAAATTTTGGTATTGGCATCACCCAATGTTGCCCAGATCATTTGCTTTTAAGTTTGGCAGAGACGATCTCATGATCCCTCAGCTTTTTTAAATCCAATTGTAGAGCCTTTAGTTTAGAGAGAGTTGCAGAAGAGTAAATACCCGAAGGGGAGGAAGAAAGAATATTAAGTATCTCTGACTCAATAAAAAGACTCTTGTCTTTCATCCCGAGGGTCTTGTGACGAGTCCAATCTTTAATTTTCACTTTCATGAGTCTGAGCTTCATCGAGAAATAATCCATCCCAGAATAGGAGGATTCATGGGGTAGGAGAGGCCACTCTTTCTTAATCATTTTGACAAAATCGTCAAATGCTAGCCATGAGTGGTTGAATTTGAAGGGAAAGGCACAAGGTGATGTGGACTCCCTCCATTCCAAGATAACCGGAAAATGGTCAGATATAGCTGAGGGAAAGGCCCATACCATGTGCTAAGGTAGGTGGTCAATTAGGCTAGAGTAAAGCAAGAACCTATCAAGTATTTTGCTTATACCATCGTCTCCTGAGCGGCCGTTGCGCCAGGTTGGTCCCGCAAAGTCAGGAGCAATGTCAACAAGCTAATGAGAGTTTAACAAGTGAGTGAAAAGGGGGCTAAGAGGATCTGAGCGTGCCTTTTTCCCCCAGATTTCAGAGCAGTTTAAAGTGAGATTAAGATCACCCGCTAAAACCAAATTAGGTTGGTTGAGTAAACCCCCTTGCACAACCAAATCCCAGAAGGTTTCCCGATTAGTATAAGGCCCATAACAATTGAGAAGGGAGAGATTCAAAGAAGAACCCAGGACATGTGCTTTAAGAAGAATTCTAGCAACAGTTCTGAAAGCCTTGATCTTGAAACAAAGAGGGTTCCAAGCCGCAAGTAAACTCCCATAGAGGCTTGAGGAGCTAAAAGCACAATATTCCCATCCCGGACGCAGCTTAGAGAAGGCCAAAAGAGCTGGATGTGAGCTGGTCATAGTTTCTTGTAAGAGGATTAAATCAGGAGATAAAGAGACAGAGGTTATGGAGACTTTTATGCTTGGCCAAGCCTCCAAGGCCACGGACGTTAAAGGGGAGGATCTTCATCAAGAGCCCGATGACACGGGTGTATTTGCTCTAAGGGCCCGAGGGGAGGTAGGTTGTAAATTACGTGCATCATTCTTCAACCTTGTTAACAGTGGAGTATAATGGAGGGGTATAGGAGAGGAATCAGAAGAGGAAGGAGGAGCTTTCTTGTTTTTTCTACGAATTGTCACATTTTGAAAGTGAATAAAGTCCAAAGGGAGGACTGAGGGAGATTGAGGAGTTTTATCAGAAAAAATTTCTAGAGAAGTTTGTAATGAAGGATCAGCAAAAGAGGGTGAGGTAACCGGACTGCGGGGAGGGGATGGAGCAGATGGTGGTCTGGAACCAGGTAGAGGGGGAAAATCAGAGTCCGTGAATAAAGAAGGCATCACAAGGTAGAGAGGAGGGGGAGGCTGCGACTCTGATAGTGGAAGCAAAACAGAAGGTGGGTGATCTTCTAGCAAGGCGGACAACACAGAGGGAGGAAGTATCTCCTCAATGGAGGGAATAGGAGTCAATACAGGAGAAGATTCCAGTTCCTAAGACTCAAAGTTCCCTGCTAGACCAGAGGAAGGGCTCGAGGCAGTAACAGAATCTAAAAGCAATAGTTCTTGCTCAAATGCATCCTCAAATAAAGAGCAGGCCTGAGAAAGCATACCTTTTGAAGGCTCGTCCTCGACAATGACCAATGTAATTGGAGAGGGAGGTGGTGCTCGATCTAGTGAGAGTGGAGAGGAAATATGAGTGACAGTCCCCTTTCTAATCTCCGGACAGGTCCTGTGAAGATGGCCTACGGCTCTACATCTACTGCATCGAAAGGGCACATTGAGGTAGTCGAGCCGTTTCTAGATAATCCTTTCTAGGCATAAAATTTCAATCTCAGCCGGGAGTCCTGTAGTTAAATCCATTTCAACTATGATCTTGGCCATCCGTTTTTCATATGTATGTAAGAAATAATCTTCAACAGCAATGAATCGCCCAATGGTATTTCCAATACCCTCCATTACTGTTGAAATATTGTAACTTCAAAGAATATTCTATATGTATCTTTTTGTGGTCCCCGATGGTCCTACCGGGAGAACCACTTGTATTACATTGTACCTCGATGCTCCTAATCGGAATAACTAATAAGATTCATGAGGTAGTCCCCTCTAATTGTAAAGGTGGGTCATCAGCACCCCAGTGTGGTTACTTGAGCCTACATGTGTAACTCGAGCCTACATGATTTAACTCGAGCCTACATGTCAAATGAGTTAACTTAAGTGAACGGATGAATATAAATAGAGGTGTAGCACTCCTCATTTGAGACACACACTCTCACTTGTAGCGCATTAGTGGAGAAGAGAAGTAGTTGGAGAAGGAGGAGGATCAGGCTTTGATCTCCTTGCTGGATTTATCTTTTATCTTTTTGGGGCATCTATATTGAGGAAGCTTTTGCTGGGTTTTTCCCTTTAGGGTTTTCCCAGGATAAATCTTTGTGTTCCTTTTTTATGGTTGTGCTTGTCTATCTTTCAGTGATCCTATTTATATGCTTTTGTCATGAAAATGAAATACTGATGTCTTAGCTAAGCATATGAAAATTGAACAATTACCTCGTGGTTCCACAATGGCAGAGGCAGACCAGGTAGAAGGACCCACAAATGTCGTTTCTTGACACATTCTCTTAGTGGGTCAAAGTGAATATGCCAGTGGTCCAGCACTAATGAGCCCTCCCGAATGCGCCATAATGAGTTTAGAACAGACAATGCATGGGCCTCTTCCAAGAACACAATAACAATCCAACCTCTGACTAATAGACTGATCGAGGGAGTATATGAGAAAAGAGGTTTCCAATTTCTGTGGCCCAAATGTGCCACTCGTTCTTTCCCATCTGAATATACTCCAGTCTACCAATAAGGGCTTGTGAGCATAACGCCTCTACCCTGTCCATGAAAATGTCCCTTTCGAGAACGAATCATAATTTGCCTTCCCGGACTTTGTGAGCCTTCGCATTTCTGCGGCGACGGCTACGAGACAGAGAGGGTAGAGGGTCCCCTTCCATCTCTAATCCAGACCCTAGAGATGGCCTCGACCAACTAGAGCGGAGTCCAACAAGCCCCAGATCAGCCGACAACCACGTAAAGGGATGACTTCTTTACGAAAAATGGAAAGACAGGAAAGGGTTCCTGAAATAGGAAAAACCAAGAGAAAAACAAACTATGAGTCAACCCATCATGATGAACCCGTGAAAATAGGAAGCCGAGAAAGTCCTAAAGTGATGGAAGAAACCTCGATAAGCCGACAAGGAGACTAGTAAGGACACCTGCAATCACAGAGAGGACAGCAGGAACACAAACTCCCTATAAACCCAAAATGTTCTAAAAAGATAAAAGGAATGAAACCAAACAACGTAACCCATACAAACTATCATCACCAGAAAGAGCTACATGCCATGATAACCCGAGCAAACCCTCATAGTAATCCCGACAAAGCAATAACAGGCATTAAAGGAGAAAGCTAGAAGGAGGATGACCTCCCGAACCCAGCTCGGGCGGCTAGGAGTTCCCACTTTTTTCTAGCGGTTGGTACTAGTTCTCCACTGAGGAGGATGGACTCCAGTCGCCAGGTCCAGGCTATGAGCAGTCAAACCCTACGTATAGAAAAAAAACCCTAGAGACATCCGAATGTGCGTACACAGCAGCAAAAAAAACCAACGACATGAGATAATATTGGAAGAGACACAGAAGAAGAATCAGTACCAACCCAAAAACCCCAAGTATAAAACCCTTCACCTCAAGAGAAGAACGACTGTGACATGTAATCCATCAATACCGGCAAAGTCAACCTCTACAAAGAGAACTCACTCAGTTCTTGCAGAGTCAAGAACAAAGATCACTGAAAAACCATGGTTGGAAACCCAAAGTGATATGTTAAATTTATTATAATAAATAGACTATAACACATTACATATAGTCTATTTATTATAATAAATTTAACATATCACTTTGTAATCACGTATTATAATTTATTATTTATAACACAAGTTCTAAATTTCATATTTTATATTTCCAAGTTAGATCACATTAAATTTTTTAACTTATATTACCAAATTATATCTTATGTTAAAAGATTTCTTAGGTTAAAGCTATACAAATTATAATACAATTTTATATTTTCTATTACTACTTTATATTACTTAAAAAATTTAACTTATATTATAAAATATTTTTTTAATGTTAAAATTCTTAATATTTATAACAAAAATGATGGTGAAGCTATAAATCAATTGACTTACGATCTTCAAAATTAACAGTGTGTATGGGAATTTGTAGCAGTTTTGGCTATGACATATCCCACTCAAAATTCAATTTTTCATCTGGCTTTGCACTGAAAACTATATCAATACTTGGGGTAATATTTTAAAACGTGGATGGATTGGACCAAATCGTTGCTGTCTATGCAACACAACAAGTGAATCGGTGAATCATCTGTTTGTCTCTTGTATATTTTCTCAGGAAGTAAGGACTGCTCTAGCCACCTGTCACAGGATGGTCTTCAGATGGAATGATCCATCACTGTAGGAAAATTTAAACAACTGGACTACTCCAGCCATCAGTCATAGTCTGTTGCATCTGCCCTTTTTTATATCTGGAGTATTTGGAATACTCGTAACTGCTGCATTTTTTATGATCTGATTTTGAGGGTGGAAACGATATGCCACAAGATTTTGGAGTTGGTAAATTCCTCTCCTGTCACTGAAAAAAATCAAACTTCTTAGAATATTGGCTTTATGTCTGAGCACACCTATCCCTCTGGTTTTTTTTGATGGTGCAACTACTATAAATACCACTACTGTTGGTTTCACTCTGCATATCAATTCATCTCATCTCAATTTTTTCATGCCAAGATGAGTTGCGCTGTTAGCACAAACACCAGGGCGGAGTTACTGGCCCTTTGGGCACTATTGGTTTTCGCGGTTTCTTTAGGCCTCCCTTCACTCTTTGTCTGTGGAGACTCTCAAGTTATCATAAATTGGGCAAACTCTGTGGCACACCTTGATGTTGTAGATCTAAATCACTGGTGCGACCATATATCTGAGGTAAAAGACTCGTTTCTCTCCTTAAACCTTCATCATAGCTACAGGGAGCAAAATATGAGTGTTGATGCCTTATACAAGGAAGCTCTTATACTTGAGATGGGATGACTCTCATATATTGAATTTATGGATGGAGAGTCTTATTGGAAGTAATACCATCACTTTCTTTGAAGGGATGGGCATCTTCTTTTTCTTGATATGGCTATTTGTCTCTACTCGTTATTGAGTTGAGTATTTGCTGAGCCTTGATATATGTTATGATATGGATTGTATATGACATTTTTTTTGTCTTAACTAGGGGATATCTTCTCCCCCTAAAGGTTTCCTTGGATAAGCCTTCAGGGCTTGTATTGTGCTCCCTTGGACAGTGACACAAGTTCCCATGAAAAAAGTATAGGAATCTTTGTACATGCTTCCCAAGTTATTGGTAGGTATTTGCAATATAAATACTCAGTATCGCCATTATACAATTGTTACCTTTAATTCTTATGAATATCGAAGAATTACTAATTTTTTCTAAAAAATAAAATCCTTAACATGTAAAAGCATGCATGTAAACATCATGTTAAAACGTTACCAAATAATATTATATGACCATGTTATAATACCTAGTAATGTGTACGATCATTAGTTTAATATGTGTATGTACGTAATTTCTTATTCATATGGGTAATATGTTATACGTTAAACCGTGACATTATAATAAAGAAATTTATATTACTGTATCCAAATTATTATCTTATATTCACTCAATTAAAAAGTACTCAGTGAGAACTTTATTTTGAATTTTTTGATTATTAAAATTATATTTTTATATCTTAAAGTAAAAGCACTTAAAGTAAATCTATTATATATATACAAGTAATGTTTCAGTACTTTTTCCATTGAGTTTTATTTACCATTTAGAATTTGATAAGTAAATAATTTTAACTCACGTAATGCCACCTCAACTATAAGGAATGATGTCATTTTCTAGAATCTAATTGGTTCTTATAAAGTTGATTTTGATGGTACTATTTTTGTTTTGAAGCCCATATTTTGGCTCAAAATTCGTCTAATGCTTTGTTTGTCTTGCGACCAAAATATTCATCTTTCCAAGCCAAATTTTGGTTATCTTCTCTCGTCTTTTCCTAGGGCTAATAGGCCCCCAACACTCACCGTGGCTCATCTCGAGCCACATTAGTTTGAAATTTCAGCCAGTGCGATTTTGCTCTGAAAATATTGAAAGATTTTCACGACCTGTTTTGTTTCTATCACACCTGTGATATCTTCAATTGTTCCACAAGTTTGGAACTGATATGTTCCGAAGTTGTCATTCCCGTCGAACCAAAATATTATCTCACCTTCTCATGGACAAGTTGAATAATACCTGTAACATTTTTCGCTTCCACCTGTAGCTCTGCGATACGATATGTTCTTTTCTGTTGATGCGTTTGCAATCTGGTTATGTGTTGTTGTAATCTTTTCATATTGGCTACCTTGGCCATATTTTCCATTGTTAGTAGTTTCGTCAATTCATTCTTCAACTGGTTAAAGTTTCTTCAGCAATGTGCAATTGCTCTGTCACTTGTTCTATATCTATGTTGTCGATCAAGGCTTCCCATGATTGAGAAACCTATTCAACCGCTTTGGAAAAAAGTACCTCTATCTGCTCAATCTTTTGCATAGCCTCAGTTGCTATCTTCCTTCGCTCTTCCAGTACCTCTGGAGGTGTATTGGGTCATCTTTGATTCCAACTCCATGACTTGATTGCGGAGGTTCTCGACTATCTCACCCAGTCTTAAACTTTAGCTTCAAATCACATCTCGGGTGTGATCCCTTCCTCAATGAAACTGCTACAAGTGGGTGTAACAACTACATCCAGTCGTTGCTTCTCATCTTGACAGGGTTTTGCTTTATTCCATGTCTCCTTGATTATATGCTTCATCAAAGAAATGGTTTTCTTTGATGTCTTAAGCTGTCCAAATATTTCATGCTCACTTGTTTTCATCTCGCCTACTGCAGCATGTTGAATAGCATGCAACTGATACATTGGTACTACAAAAAAATTAAAAGTCACATGACCAAGATCCTTGATCATGGCATTGAGCTCCGACATTCCTAGGTCAATTTATTGACCAATTACTTTGATATTTGTTTGTGTGGTCGTCAACGATGTCTTGACAGGTGGCTCTTCAGATGGGCCAACTTGGTCCTACAACACAGTCGAATATGGTGCTTGGTCAACCACTACTCTAACTTATTTTACTGCAATACAAAGTGTCTGCAGTAAATCTATAATGCTACTTACGAATTATGTATGACGTTCATCCATCTTCTTACAGCTTTGGTTTGCGACTTCCTCCATGCGATCTAAAATTAGGTTAAAATCATAATTTGTAAGATCGACAATTCTAGATGATCTGCCGGCCTTCCTTTTCTTACGACTCTTCTCCAAATTTTCTGAGTGTTTTATTTTATCCCACAACTTTGGATCTGTTGGGGTCGCACTGGATTCATTTTGACTGTTGTAGGGAGAGCTTCTTGGCTTTCTCCTGGTAGATCACCTCCCTGGTTTCCATTGTTCTTATCCGATGGGTCATCCTATTGTGGCTCATCTTCTACATAGATTTGATCCTCTGCGACATGTACTCTCTATTCTTCAAGCCAATCCTGAATAATCGTGTCAATTTTTTCAGCAAATAGTTGAAACTCCAGAGCTAACCATTAGTTCTCTGGGTCTTGTAGTGACTACAAAAATATATGGTGAGCATCGACCAAAAATATTATAATGTTACAAAACCTTTTGACAATTTCGTCTATTATTATGTCCTTCTTAATAAAATATCTAAGCGCCTCTCTTTGCAAATAAAATTCCACATTGTTGTCTCTTTGTCGCTGCAGATTCTCCTTCTCGAACTAGAGATTCTGGTATCTGGCTTATCGGCAAGGCATAGGGACATCTACCCCTTGGTAGTATGGTGGTTCTTTCCATGCGACAAATGAAATTAAAATCAAAATCCTAGAATAATTAAAGGGATTACCCTTTTATTATGCATCCGTAGCATCTGCTAACAACTCATTCAATAAATATGTCTCCCAGTTCATCTGGACACTCGTTGCACATTGCTTTGCCACAACAATTGTTCCTAGGGTGCACTAGTTCGGTTGCATCTTCTGCAAACAACTTGTTGGATAAAATTTTGCGTGCGTATCAGATGATATTGTCGTCTATAGAGGTGATGACAAAGACTCTCGTATCCCTCGACAAATTGTACTTTTCATTCATTCTATTGATCAGAGTTGTATCCTGGTCCTTCCCAGTGAAGAAGGGCATTGTGTTGACTCCTGCAAGAGGAAGTCCTATAATGGATGCTATGAGCTCAACGTCTACTAAGATTTTTCTATCGATCCATAGGCACCCTTCCTAAAAACACACCAACAATTGCTTTACATATGCATTGTCTTTTGTTGTGCGACCAAAGTGTGGCATATGCATCAACGACAACGATCTAGATTTATGCAATCCTCTCGCCCATTCCATAGAGACCACATGTATAGGTCCATCCTTAGTCTCACAGAGGGTAGTCATATATCTCTTCATGTCCAATTCATGGAGCTTCTGAAGGTCATGGTCGATGAATCTCATTTTCTTCAAGTTGGGTATAATGTTCTTTGTCACCCGAACTCCTTTGGGTATCGCTGGCGTTACTAATTGATACTTGGAATTCTTTCCAATAGTAATATTAGTAGAACATAATTAGGTATCAAACTAGCCGACCCAACTCCCGTTGCTTCAACATCAGGTGGAGGTGTTGTTGTTCTAGAGTTGCGACTAGTTCCGTGGCCATAGTGTTTCCTTCTTGATGGGTCGGGAGAGTTTGGTCGTAAAACAATTTATGGAATCAATGGTGACTGTGAAACTACTTATATATGTTCTTCCATGATGGGTGTGTGTGATGGAATCTCAATGCCTGATTCTTGGACATTGCTTGTGCTGGAGATAGAAATGACCATGCTCTGAGAAACAAGTTTGGTTTGAATGGTTGCAGACAAACAAGTTCATCTCAACAAAAACTTTCAATCGGTCAGATACAATGGAATGACCAAGATTCAACGTGAATATGAAATATGTTTACACATTCGATCAGTTATTCATTCACACGATCTTGCAATGAATGAAAAGGTGGCAACAAATTCTATCACATGGAGCAATATTTCTAATCATGTCAAGGAAAACCAAACCGTCACTTCATCTGTCAATCCAACGGTATTTATTGTGCATTAATGGAATATGTTACCAAAAAGAATGCTGCCAAAATCTCTTGTTACCTTAAATTAAGTGTCAGGCATTTTCATTTGCGACCAAAATTTATCTTGTGACAATAATTGCTCCCTCGCGACATAAATTCTATTGTGTGACAAACCCATACTGTGTGACAATATTCTATACTTTTTGATAACAATTGTTCTCTTGCGATAGACATACAGCCTACGACAACAATTTCACAGTTTGGAAAACACTCATAATATTGTGACAAAAACACTCATAACTTTTTTTAAAACTTTTTTCCTTCTCTTTTTGAACTATCAGTTGACCAAAGTGCAGCCATCCTGATAAGGATTTAGCCAAATTCCATACACTAATTATTTGAAGGGTGTACCATCTAATTTATGCAATTGAATTGCTCCTCCTTCAGTGATCTGAATGACAATATATGGTCCCAGCCAACGTGTCTGAAGCTTGCCAGGATGCTTCAAAAACTTATCGTCATACAGGAGAATAAGATCTCTAATCTGAAACTACTTATACTTAATATGTCGGTTGTGCCAAACCTTATGTCACTCCTTCTTGATGTTCTAATGATAGCCTACGACAAATAAATCTTCTTCTAACTATACAAGCTGCAACAATATATCTTCTATAGCAACAACATCTATCATTTCTGTTATTGCAACTATCCTATGACTTGGTAAAATATATTCCATCGGCATGACAACCTCTTGTCCATAAAATAGTCAAATGGATTTTGTTCTGTCAACTTTTTAAGGATGTTGCAATAATCCCATAGTACCATAGGTATTTTCTGATCCTAATCATCTCTTTGAACATTACATATCTTTGTCAATGCATTCTCCAAAATTTTATTGAATGTCTCGATAACACCATTCACTTGTGGGTGATACAGTGTTGTCTTTCTGTGCTAAATTTGAAATTCTTCAGTTAATTTTTCAATCAACTGATTGAAAAAATGTGTGCCTTGATCATTTATCAAAATCTCCAGACATGCAAATTAGGTTACTACATGGCCGAACATAAATCTGGCAGCAGTATAATCCTTTAATGGTGCTGATTCAACCCATTTGGTCAAGCAATTTGTCGTAGTGATTATATAACATGCACCCATTCTCTTTCTTGGTGGATTAATAGAACCGTCAAAATCAACATCCCATTTGTCAAATGCACGTAAAGTTATATGTGGTACTAGCGACATCTCATTTCGTTGCGACGATAATCTCTGGCATTTGGATGGAGAGTAGGCCACCACAATCCAACCTGTAAAATTTTATGCACTGTTTCTTTTCCTGCATAATGGCCTCCCGCGACACCAGTACACGCTTCATTCAATACCATCGATCGCTCATGTTCCAAAACACAGCGACGAAGAATTTCATTTGGTCCCATCTTGTATAATTATCCAGGAATCAACTATAAGTCTGCAACTTTTACAACTAATTGTTTCTTATGTGTTTTATTGAATCCTTTTGGTGCATATCGTGTAGCTAAGAAATGTATCATATATCTATATTTGTGTGTCAGGAAGACTAACGTCGAGATTACCAGGCTCTTCTCCAATTTCTAGCCTCGACAGATGGTCTGATCCTGAATTCAGTTGACCCAACCTAACAATAATCTCAAAGTCAAATTCTTGGAAGAGGATAATACATTGAAAAATCTCTCCCCCAACATTGGTTTATTGACCAAATATTTCAACGCAGAATGATCTGTATATATCTTGAAATTTCCTCCGAGCAAATAATGTCTACATTTTTTAAGAGCGCATACCATAATGAGTTGTTCTCTTTCTGTTGTGGTATAGTTCTTCTTTCATCGGCAATTTTCTACTAGAAAATGTGATGGAATGATAAATAGAACCTTCTTTTGGTTGCGCAGGTACAATACCCAGCACAACAGACGACGCATCGACATGTACATGAAACTCTTTTAACAGACGACGCATCGACATGTACATGAAACTCTTTTAACAGATGACACATCGACATGTACATGAAACTCTTTCTTCTAGTCTAGAAAGAATACTATGGGTGTTGTAACCATCTTGTTTTTAAGAACATCCAGACTCTTGACATTGTTCACTCCACTGAAACTTGACATCCTTCTTCAACAATTTCTCCATAAGGGCAGTGATCTCTTCATATCCTAATATAAATTTTCGATAGTGCCACATATGTCTAAAATTAGTTCTCAACTCTTTGCTATTTGCAGGATCCATCAATATTCTATGACCCAACAAAATGCCAAACGAGGCACAAAAAACACACTTATTTAATTAAGGGAAATATGGAACTATCGACATCATTCCAACATCATTCTAATAGTCTCAATATGATATTTTATTAGCCCAAATACTGTCCAGTCATCAAATTAGACTTTAAGGAATTTATGAATGAAATCTTTAAAAGAAGCTACAACTATCCTAGAAAAGATAGTAGGAGCATTCTTGAGTAAAAAAGGCATTACCGTATACTGGAAACATCCCCATTCCATCACAAAGGTTGTCTTGTGTCGATCTTCCTTTGCAATCTAGATCTGATGATAACCAGAGAACCCATCAATAAATGAATATACTTATTGTACCCCAACACTCTCCAATACTTTATCTGTAAACGGGGTCGGAAATGGTAGGAAACAAAACAAGTGGTGAGATTTACCATGGTTGAAATTGATGAAATTATGGTTGGGATCGCCTCTTGACACGATAAAGTAATACAATGAAAGATAATGAGCATTATTCTAAGAATCTACAGGTCCTTACTTGAAATCTTTGAAGTTGTGGATAAAGATGTTGGTATGTGAAAAATGGATCTTGATAATGGAGTCCGACGAGTAAATATTGTGCGCAGAGAACTGGGTTAATCTCACAAGAAATATTATGATCATAATGGACAAGAATAAACCGATATGTTTCCTGTTGACAGAGAGACCGAACAAGAAGGTGTTCTCTTGAAAATGGAAGAGATTTCGGTTTGGAAAGAGAAGAAGGACTACGACCAAGGGAGGAAGTTGCAACTCGACCGGAAGAAGGGACTGCGAATTGGAACCACATCTCGATGGAGATTCTTGCAATGAAGAATAATAATATCGACTTATATCTGAAGAATAAGAAGAATAGGTACCAGATCCAGATCAAGATTACGACATACCTGCGCACATCTTCAGGACCCGAGGTAATATCTAGAAACACACCGCCCAGTGTTTTTGTCGATCATAATAAAATTAATAGTGAAAATAGCAGTCAAGGAACTCCCACTAGTAGAATATTTAATTCAACCATACCAAGAGTAAATAGAAGAGGACATTGACATTTGAGGGTACAAAGTTAAGGATAGTCGCACCGCTTGATCCTCTAGAAGGCCAGAGGTATGTCGAGCAGGTAAATAATGAAGAACAATATGGATATCTGGACCTTATCTACATAATTACCTCTACGATGGAGGATTATTTGAATCTGACAGGCGATGGAAAGCTTAGCTGGCAAAGCATTAGTTCTTGATCATCGGATTTTGGAGAAGCTATGGAGAATTGACATAACAAACTCCATGAAGTATCAATTTGAAAATGAATGAGAATTACAAAAGTAGTGCAATGGGTAGGTACTAAGGTATGTGACCTTCCTACCTATGAAGGTTTTAATAACTTGGAATATTTTCTGACAGAGTTTGAATAGAATGTAACAAAGCCTCAGTGCTTGTTAGCCCTGGAATTCGTAGTGAAGGCTACAACTACAAGATGGTGGGTTGTGCACAAGAAAACTATTTCAGAATGGTCTCAATTCCGAAGAATGACGGAAGTTCGATTTGGAAAAAAGATACTCTATAATGGTCCAAAATATACAAGACTAACTAGTATTGTGAAAAATCATGATCCAACAATCGTTCCGACGACGAAAGAAAGTATGAAGTGCAATGGAAAATTGTCATGGGATTTTATTAGTAGCTGTAACATGGGCATGTCAAAGTCCATCCTCTCTTCTTCTCATGGGCTTTCTGAACCCTCGCCCATTGGTCTTTTTATCTCCATTCACACAAATATGGTAATGTTTTCCTCTCAAGTAAAGGTATTGTGGCATGGATAGTGAGGCGATCATATCTCTGCTATAAGGTATTATTGCATGGTTTATTGAATTGCGGTCTATAGAAAAAAAATAGAAAAAGGACTCCAGATAGCTATTGAGCATCACTATCTCGATTTGACAGTGGAATGGGATTCCAACTTCATCATCATTGTGCTCAACTGCCTCCTCAATGATACCCCAAGCACCATAATCATAAAAAATTAACGCAATGCAGCTTCCATACAGTCAACCAGCTCTCTTCTACCTAAACTAGAAAGTCCACCCTCCAACATTCACAGGAAAGAAAACAAGCTCGTTGACAGGTCTTGAAGTTTTTTCACAGAGGGTTTGAAGCAACATATAGTAGCAGAGGTAGCAAGGAAAAAGGCACCGAGAACACTGCCACCATTAGTCAATAAGAAAGCACACTACCATAAGCATTCAACATATGGACATGCACAATGCCACCAACAAAGGGCCCCGACACATGTTTAACATGCATGCTACAGGTCTAGCTAAGTGTTAAAGTTGAAATAGGGTTGAAAAGATTACAAAATCCAACATGAATTGAAGCAGCCGGACGATAGAAAGTTTATTGGCAAATGGTAGACCCCTGTTTTCCAGAAAATAGAAACGACAGGTGAGAATTGTAATATAATAAACCAGAGTGACTATTGGCTTCAAACCTTAAGAACAACTATGACTTTAGCTTGCCGCCACCTCTTGGGCACATACTCAAATGGATTGTCGTGCCTGTCCTCTACACAGGACCTGACGTCAGCTCGTTGCCACGTCCCGGGCACCAAAAAACGAGAACTACGTCATTCTCTGCAAACCAATCACATTCATGATAAATATTAATTTTTAGAAATTTTAAATAAAAAATGAAATTGTTAATGTTTAAACAATAGAAAAAAGAGATAATTTGAACTCAAGTATCCAATTAATCCACCAAACTGATTACTATATGTGAAGGACATAATAACATAATAGACATGGTCTAGTAGTAATGTAACTATTTGATACATTGCATTTGATATCAATGTATATGTCTTTTACTTTACTATTTTCAACATTTTAAATCATAATCATTGACAAATGGTGAAAATCCCCATAAATATTTTCAATATAAATACAATGAGAAACTAAAAACTCAAACGAGTTTCTTTTGATGCAATAATGATCTCCCCCAGGTTTTATAAAGATTGTATACACTTTTTTTATTATCACAACCCAACTATATTGTATGCAACGACAACTCTCTTGTGCAAAGTACACAAGAGTATATTTTCTAAAAACACCTAAATCGATGAAGGAGAAGTGGATGTCAACCTGGATGTGGATGGTGCATTAGCTGGAACCTTCACAATTGTTTCCCAGTCTTCATCGTTTTTTTATGGAAATCCCATAGGTTGTAAGGAAGCATTTTACAGCACGCTCAACGTATGAGCATGCCTCTACAACATTAATTTTCTTTGGAAGTTCATTTGGGTAGCTATCCACAGCATGATCTCCATTCAATTGAGCTTCCAGTTGCACCAATTCGATTTGAAAATCGTTTAAAGCGGAATTTTCGTTTGCTTGTGTTTGTCTTAGCTTTGTTGGTGTCGAAAGCTTATATAATCTCAGAACATCAAATCCAATTTCATAAAATACCAAATATGCTCAGCTTATACAAGACCTTCTCACAATTCAATTAAAGGGATCATTCTGCAATTCTTGTGGTACAAATATAGAGGATAAATCCATTGATGGATACCTGGGAAGTATGTTCATGGGATGTCCTGAAATTGTAAAATACCTTCAAAAGTGTCGGCCCAAGCGTCTCTCTTTGTCATAAATTCTGATTTCAGATTAAATATCTTCTTAACAATTGCAGGTATGGACGAGTGCTCAAATTTGGAGGAAATTTATGGTCCATTTAGTCCATGCATCACTGTAATTCATCAATCTTCACATTAATTACAACCATTCTATATACGAGAAAAGAAAAACTTTCTTCATCAGATAAATTGATCTTAATACTTCAATTGTTTTCAAGTTTCCCAAGAAATATGGAAAGCAACAAATAATTTGAGTACCAGTTCCTTTGTTGATCGAGGGAAAAATCATGATAGTCGGCACAAGACGCCCAATTTGTCGAATTCGAAGAAACAGGTTTATGATCCAACTATATCATTAGGAGAGGGGACATTTTTCACATGAATAGGGACATGATCATAGAAACCCTCGTGCTCATCGTATGTAATAATGAACAATATCTCGTTCCACCGGGGGCTCAATGTCAGGACCTCATACACCTCTATCACAAACTTATGCTCTTCAGTAACATCATGGGAAGGATGGGCATTGTTTCCAGGGAAATCTTGAGATCATAGTAACATTGCTTGATCACCACATGATTCGGTAGCTTCCTGTGCTTGGCATGGGATTTGAACTTGAGATCGTATGGGTGAAACTTGGTGATATACTTGAGATTTTTGAGGTTTCTGTAGAATAGAGTGATAAGGGGATATTAATAGTAAATACCGAAATCGAGTCCGGATCGGATTACGGATACAAGGATGGTATTTTGTGGATATCCTTCAATGAGTTTATTGGAATTGTTACTTGTGGCTCCATGGGAAGTCGCAGAGTGAACATAGAGTCTGTTGGGTTGTGTTGATGCTGGCACATAAGCAAACCACTTGTCAAAGATTGCAAATTCACTCACAAGAACCTGGTAGACAGGGAGCATTTCGGGTTTGAATCCATTCATGACAGTACGAGACATGTTCTTCTAAATACTGTTGGTCTGTTGGGTGAATCCATTCATGTGAGGAAGATCTGCATAGGTGTCAATGGAATCTCCAAAGACTTGCTTTATGATTACTCCGTATGAATGACCAGGATTTGGATCAACATATTCGGCTTTGTTTTGGAAAAACACTTTTGCATGGTTAAGATACGTTGTAGATATTGGGTTCCATTCCTCCTGTTACATTGTCTATCTTTGGATTCAACTCCTTCATCCACCCAAGCATGTGGTCGAATGATCGATTCTCCTAAACGAGGACCACGATTGTTTTTAGCAGACCGGATATTGCCATCTTCCAAACTCTGCTCTAGTTGTGGGCTGTATGAATATGTTATGCTCTAGTTGTGGGCTATACCAATCTACTATACAAGATCTTAATTCAAACATGGAAGTCATATCTAACTAGCTGGAGAACATCTTTATTGTCGTACATGTCTAAAATTCAGACACTGAAGTTAGATCGAACTAGCTGGAGAGCATATTTATTACCGTGTGTGTCCTTTGCACATGAGAGCATCTTTATTGTTGTGCCTGTCCTTTGCATAGGACCTGATGTTAGCTCGGCACCACGTCCTTGTTAATGTTTAAACTATAGAAAAGGAGATATTTTGAACTCAAATATCCAATTAATCTACGGATCATATTACTATATGTCAAAGACATACTAAAAATCGCTTCATTGAGTAAATATATAATAAAAAAATTGACAATTTGGTTACACAATATCAAACACTAAATGAAGGAACTTTAACTAGAGCAACAAATTTGGAAGAACAAGCGAAAAATGGTGGAGTTAGGGTTTCGAGTGGTTTCTTGCAAGACTATGGATTTGTGTAGCTTTGATGCGACTGTGGATGGATATGGTATGGATATATCTGTTTTCCTGGCTAGATATGGATTGTAGGGAGGGGTCGCGCATTGGATGATTTGGGCTAGGTCAGGGGGGTTTTATCATGTTTGCTTGGTGGGTCTGTATGCTCGGGAGCTCTTTTGTTTTGTAGTGACTATAATTGATGTGAATGGGCTTTATGTGATTATTATTACGGTGTCATCCTGGAGTTCAGTGTCATCCTGGAGTTCAGCTAGGCATTTTTCCTGCCCTAGTAGCAACCAGGTTAAACAAGTGGGAAAAAATGGTTTATCCTCTGCTTTGTTGACTTTCTGCCTCTCTAACGTTGTTTCAGGGATTTGGCGGGTGTGGCCTTCATGGATTTTAGAATGTTTTAGGGTTTGGTGTTGGCCTAGGGAAGGAGCACAAGGAAGAAGTTCGCATGCAAGCAAAAGAAGGTGCGTTGCGCACACGACAGAAAGAAAGGAAGGTCGCGAAGGAAGCAAAGGAAAAGCACATATAGAATGGAGATGCACACGATGAATGAAAGGCGAGCACGTGAAAGTACAGGTGATAACGACCGAAAGACGACAGGTACAGATCGTGGCCGCTCAAGGCGGCGTAAGCCTGTGGCAACGCACGTACGAGGGAATATTTATAATTCAGGTCAATAGTTCATTGTGTAAGACCCTAACATCCTATAACCATTTTGATGGTTGATCGTGATCTGTAACTGATAAGCAATATGTAGTCGACCCTGCGTGGTCTGAAAGAAGATATAAATAGGAAGAACCCATTCTATATAAGGGTTCGGGAGTAATGGTTATTGTTTTTTGGCTGTTCATTGGTGATCCATAGCAAAGGGCACCATCTTGCTATAATTTTGTAGATATTAGAAGAAGAGAAGACTCACGAAGAGTTTAGTAGCGATAGGAGGATGTTGAGCCACGGATCTGGCTGCTTTGTGCGCAGACCGCTAGGAGTATAAGGGATCTACAGTTTTGTTCGGAGACAGTGATTAGGAGAGTCGATCCAGGCTATGTGTGGATCAGTAGAAGTAGGCTAGAAGAACAAACCAAAGAGGATGAGAACTAGAAGTCTGAGTCATAAAGACATATCATAAAATCAGTTTGCATCCTGTAGACTGCAAGGTGCTATATCCATTTCTCATGCCAGATGAAGAGCACCTTGGTGGTTTTTCCCTAAAGGGTTTCCACGTTATCCCTTGTGTTTGAATGGGTGATTGATGTTGTGAATGTTTATGTGAATGGTTGTTATTTGCTTACTGTGTGATGATGAAACATTGATTAAATGCATGATGTTATATTGTAATCAGTCGATGAATGTTTAAGAAAGTGTCATTGGAATATATACATATATCAATATGTATGCAATGCCTTAAGTTACAACATAAGTCGCAGACGGTCTATTAGTGCAATGAGTCAGTTGCGTCGCACAAGTTGCACCAGTTGTGAGGTTAAGAACGAGGTTAGGCTGTGCGCGCTGGCATATAGTTGTGTTCAGTGGCGCAAGGCGGACTCCATCGTCCAGCCTTTCAGTTGACTTCGTCGAGCGCCTTGGCCACATGCTAAGGGACTATAATCCCTCAACAAATCATGGAAACCTGGTTCTGGCGGTTACCCATCGAAGAGATATCTCGGGTGAGACTATGCCTGCTTTGCGGGCGTTGCCGACGGGGCTTGCTCTGTCGGGACGATATCTCAAGTGTTTTTTGGGTTGACAGGCTGCGCAGAACTTGAGTCGCGCGAGTTAGGAAAAGTGGCCAACAAATGGTTTCGTTGCTGGGACCCTTTTTATCAAAATGAGGGAAATGGTGTGGCACCCGATGAAGAACGAGATAGAAGATTGGCTGGACTCTAAAAGCTATAATTTGCGCAAGAGGAGAGCGCAAGAACGCAGTTGAGCGCAACAATCTGGGTAGATGAATATATATATCCTGATACTCACCAGATATTCTTTGTTGAGTTCCCCATTATACTGCATGAGTGGTTATCAAGATTGGCGACTAAGAAGACAAACTTCCAAAGAAGAGAGACTGTCGAGTGGAGTGATCAGTTGGTTCATGAGGTAACCAGTGTAAGTTACACCATTTCTAGAGCTATTGATTTTTGGGTTGACAGAATATTGCAAGGATATATTAATGATTTTGTAGTAGATACTATAACCTCATATAGTGAAGATGAAAGAATTTTTTTTCAAGGACCCCGAAGAAGATACTTGTTATGTATCAGCACATGGATCAAAATGCTCGCTTATGAGAAGGGTATCTTACAGTTGAGTAGTTGATTTGCGTGCCTAAGAAGGAGGCTATGTCGCAGACGACCTATTAAGAAGATGGGAAAGGGTGAGTTGAAATGTCCCCCGAGAACACCGAACCTGAACTAGAAGTTGGAATCCTAAGGAGTGGAAGAGTATTCAAATTAGGAAAGAGAAGGAAAACTGAAAAGGGATGACATAATTCTAGTATGTTCGAGGAGAGTGAACACAAACTTCGATCGTACGAAGACGAAAGGTCTTGCGACGAAGAGGAGGACTATAGCCCAATTTCGTAAGGACCAGAAGATTCTGAGGATTCTGTGAAGACGCCAAGGTCAGGACGCAACTACACAACACCAGCAGTACCACCAGAGGTAAGATCTAGAGATTCATCCCTAGAAAAGACTGCTAATATGGATAGTGCTAGCCCTGCAACTAGTGCGCAAGAAGGTACACCCCCTTTGAATCCCTTCCCAGAAAACCCCGACGCCACCTTAATGGCTGTGACGGATGTCTGGTTACCCACATTTAATAGAAATGGAATGGAAGACCCAGAGAAACATTGGTTCCTCTGTGAAGATGTTTGGATGGTGCGTTTAGTCCATAATCCAGACATAAAGAAGGCGTAGATGATCAAGACCTTGAGGGTTCGTGCGCTTGATTGGTTCATGAATTTTTGTGCTGCACCAATCGGAACACCGCAGAAGAACCTTGAAGAGATCTGAGCTACAATGATCTCTGAGTTCAGAAAACCTAAGTCGGATTCGCAGTGTATTACCGAGATCAAATAAATCAAACAAGCACGAACGGAAATGGCATGGGATTTTGACCAACGATTTAAAACACTGATGGCCAAGTTAAGCTTCTAAATGTTGGATGTACAACATAAAGAGTGGTTTATTGCTACGTTGTTGCCACACATCTGAGGGATGCTAATGCAACAAAAGATTGAATCGCAAACATAGGCACTCGAACTGGCAATGAAGTTGGAAGCCTCACCCATTGGCAATGGTGCCGCAGGGATGGTGCAGATTCAGTCGCACCTAGCCAATCTGACAATACAAATTCAATACATCAAGAAGGGTAAGGAAGCACAAGAAGATTTGTGGTGCACAAAATGCAGGACGGACGAACATACTAAGGATAACTGTTCGACCTTCATCAACTACGTCGCGACAGGTGCACCAAGACGATTAAATGGCCATTGGATACCATGGTGTCGCATATGCCAGTCAAGAGGTCATCGCGACGAAGAGTGTTTATATTTGCAAAAAGTTGTAAGTACCCCTGCAAGCCTCTTCTGTTAATTTTGTAAATCAGTAGGGCATGACGAGAAAGATTGCAAAGCATATCAGCTCTTGAAAGAAAAGACTGTCGAAACCTACTTAATGAAAAATGAAGGGCTAGCTTAGGCTGAAGAGGCGCAAGCCTTGTCTCAGCCTGCTCAGTTCCCACTGAATGAGTACCAACATCCGTATGTGCCTCAGGATCCACACGCGCAACAAAACCACTATCAGCCACACTACCAACAGAACCAGTACCCACCACATCAACCACACTTGCAGGGAAGGGGTGGCGGAAAATTCAAAGGAAGAGGTGGAGGAGGAGGATTTGGTAGAGGAAGAGGTCAAGTTATGTGCTATAACTTTGGACAACCAGGTCACTACGCTAGAGATTGTTTAGAGCCTGCGAAGACATGTTCATACTGTAAGGGACATGACCATAATGTTGAACAATGTCCTCAGTTGATCGCAAAGTGGCAGGCAAGGACCATTGCAGGACCTAACTCCGCGCAGAACCCGAACCCAAATCCGAATGTGAATGTTCAGATGATTGTGGTTGAACCACGAGACTCGAACATCGCTGTCATAACATAAGGAGGTGCAACGACCGGAGCAGATCAGGATAAACTGCAAGAACAATCGCAGCCACAAGTGAGGGCAGCGGCGCAGAAAAAGGAGCCACTAGATGTCCAGAAGTAGAAGGAAATATTCTTGGATGTACAGTCATAATTCATAGACCCAGAAGTACCATCGACATCCACAGAACTCAAGGAAATGCCTGAACGGTTTCAACGCATATTCCAGAAGAAGGTCCAACTAAAGGTTATTAATCTAAAAACCTTTTTGTCAAGTTGTTTGACGCTAATGCAATATAAAGATGCTATTGCAAAACTACAACCGATGATAGAAGAGATACCTGTAGAGCCACGACCTGAAAAGAAAGTTAACCATGTAAAAAAGAAATTTAAAACTGGCCGCGAGTTGAGGATGACTGGGCAAATAGGTGACTACAACATGGATTATATCATCTTGGATTTGGGCTCAGATGTCAATATTTTGACGCAACAAACTTGGGAAAGTATGGGCAAGCCATGCTTGGACTGGTCTCCTATCCATTTGCGACTTTCCAATCAGGCAAGGTCCTACCCATTGGCCGGTTGAGCAATGTCTTCGTCGATGTCAAAGGATTGCGCACATTTGCAGACTTTGAAGTCATTAACATTGTTGATGACACGAACCCATACCCCGATTTTCTAGGAATAGATTGGGCCATAGACAATCATACAATCATAAATTTCAAGAAAAGGATTCTCTCATTCGAAGATGAGGAAATGAGGGTAGTGTCACCCATCAATCCATTAGAGGGACAGAGATACGTTGAGCCTGTCTATAATGAGGAACAGGGTGAATATCTCAACCAGATCTACAATGTCACAGCTATGCAGGAAGATTATATCAATCCGACAGCAGATGGAAACCTGAGCTGGAAGAGTTCTAGTTTCTGCACATCCGACTCAGGAGAGGCTTTAGAGAATTGGAAAAATAGATTACACGAAGTCTCTATGAGAAGGTGTGCAAGAGTTACAAGGTTTGTCCGACGGGTGGAGAACGAGTCAAGGGAGCTACCCACCTATGAAGGTTTACCTGACCTTGCGACTTTCTTAAATGAATTTGAAGAACTTGTAATAGAATCACAATGCTTGTCCGCGTTGGATCATGCACTAAAAGCTACGCCACTAGATGGTGGGGTGCGCACAAGAAGTCTATAACGGACTGGCTACAGTGTAGAAGGCTGATGGAAGTCAATTTTGGAGAAGAGTTCACCTTCGCAAACCGCAAGTATTCAGGACAGACAAACCCAATTGAATATCGTAACCGTTGTCGTACGGTATTTGCAGAATATCCGCGGTAGGAGTGGGTCCATCATTTCACACACACATTGGAAATGACACCTAGAATCTAGTATACCTCTGTGGAGCTGCGACAAGGAACCCAAGATTGGGAAAGACCCACCAAGAAGTTCATGCATACATTTAAATTTGCTGATGAGCACCCTGCAATTGATGTTAAGCTTCAAGCGGTAAAGGAGAAGATATTTGCTGATATCCCTGTCAAAGAGGCTAATTCTCACAAATGCAGCACAATTGTTCAATAATGGATGGAGTGCTACAATCTAACTAGAGACCTAGATGATGATCCAACTAACATCGACATACTAGAATCAAAGGGCACATGAGAAGTAGAAGGAAGTGGCATTTCAAGTGACCAATTCCTCTAGCCCTTAAAAATCAAGAAAGTAAATATCAGATCGCCAGAAAACCCGAAGTTTGCCAATATAAGAGATTATTGGGATGAATAAGCAGTTGCAAAGATCACGGATCTACTGCATGAGTATTAGGACCTATTCCCTACCAACTTCTTAGAAATCAAGGGAATAGTGGGAAACTTGGGGGAGATGAAAATACCCCTCCGACCAGATGCTAAACCAAGTAAGCAGCGACACCAGATGCTAAACCAAGTAAGCAGCGACAAAAGGCATGGCATGATCGACATATCAGGGTTAAGCCATTCGAAGAAGGAGGACTTGTCTTACTGTATGACAACAAATTTTTCAAGCACCCTAACAGGTTGAAGAGACATTGGCTAGGACCATATAGAGTCTCGTACATCACTGATGCGGGCGTAGTAAAACTCCAGAAGCCAGATGGTACCTATGTCGCGGGTATGGTAAACGACAGTCGCCTGACGCTGTACTACGACATGCATAACATCTCGGGTTAGAATCGCGCAAAAAAAAATATGAGAGGCCAAAGGACGTAACCTATTATGTCGCACGATTGCGATAGAACTAGCATAGAAGCGCAAGAAAAAGCGCCAAGCGCATGGAACAAAGCAAAAAGTGGCAAAAGGATGCAAAAAGAAGAAATGATAGGCTGACCGACATTAAACTACGGATCTCTGATGAAGATTGTGATAGCTGTGACACCTAAGTGACATTAATTCGACGCAATACGAGTAAAAGGGCGGCGTGATTTTTGGTCCCATTACTCGTCCTCGACATAACTACCATAACTATGCTGACAGGTACAACCCATAAAGCGAGTTGCAGAAGTTAATGAAGAATGTGTCGGCAGAAGCAACGCAGGATATTTATTAGACCTCAACCTCCCATCAAATGACGATTGCAGGACAAAGAGGGGTGTATAAATATTAGGCTTCCCCACCAAGCAGTATTTTACAAACAGTAAGAACTGAGAGAACCAGAGTTGCGTGGTTAGAGAGATAAACCTTGCCATCCTTGTTCAAGTAAGTCGACGTCCATGGTAATTGACAGCCCCAGTGAGAGTGAGGTATCAGATGCAACCGTTGTCTTCGGTTGCACCATTAACAAGGAAGAAGAAATACAGTCGCCCGAGGTACAGCAACAACAACAGTAACCAGAGATTGACCCCATGGAAAGAACGCACAAACAACTAGTACCTAGGGCTGGTCATGCTACCATTCCAACCCCTGGTTCACGTGTTGTACCTAACCCAGCTCAGAGAATGCCAATTGCTTTAGGACCACGACAAGCAGCTGCAGCACCTATCCGGGATCCGGGGCAGCCAAGCAAGAAGCAACCGGGAGAGGCATCTAGACCACCACCACCGCAGCGGAGAAAACTTAAGGCTACAGCCGCCGCAGATGAACAAGGAAAGGCACCTATCGATGAAGAAGCAGAGGATGTCATGGAAGAAGACTCACTACCACGAAGAGGGCTGGAAGCAGAGCGAGATGACTCGGATTTCCCACACTACATTCAACCAAGGAGAACTGATGCTGAGAGGGATCTCCCAAAGAAGGCAGTTACTACTCTGGTAGCATCATGAATTCATAATAACATCCCCTTGTTGATGGATATCTTTCCTAAGTTGTCTAGGTTGAAGTTAGAGGACTTTGACACTCGACAGTAGGAAGGATTATAGATAGCAGACTGTCTGGTCGCTGACCAATCCGCCACAAGTGACGCCCAAGTGCTCAGGCCAATGGAGTGGGACGAGGGACTTGCCCATGCAGGTCTGAGGAACATGTTGTTTATGCCCCACTTCGGCCATAGCGTACAAGTAAACACTTACGTGAAGTAGTTACTGGTCTGCTTTCACAGAGGATGCCTATGGTTGGATCACCCATATCCGGTCGACGTCGAGTTAATTTCGAGGATTATTGGCCTCCCAAACGAATGCGACGATCCTGCACCATACTTGGACAAGCAAGACAACAACCATATCAAGCGGAAGCATCAACTTCAGCAAGCGGTCTGGGGCTTCTTAATTGGCCCCATACAGGACAGAAGTGTGCGTGTCGCTGCAAATATCTTATCTTGTAAGTTGCTTCAGAAGATGAGACCCAATCAATGTTCGGCGGCGGTGGTGGAACTCGCAGAATTATGTGCGCTAGGGGGAGTATTCAATTGGTCGTGGTACCTATTGAACGAACTCATAGATGATGCGACGCAGGCCCAGCACAAGCCCACATACAAATTCCACTATTCATGGCTGCTGATCTTAATTTCATTCAGTGTGTGGGGTAACTCACCGAACTATGTGCAGATGGATGTCCCACTACTTTGCCTTAGCGCAAAGTACCAGAATTTGTGGGAGGATAAGGTGTACATCAATAGACAAAAGGATAACAACATTGCGTTCTTTCTACATGCAGAGGTGCTACGTGATGTTGTCCGTCGATCCCACGGAATCTGTGCTGCAATGGTACACAGGTACGCCACATTTGTTAAATTTCAAGCTGAAGCGCATAATATAATCCTAGAGCCAACAAGGGACCCGATCAAACAAGTGCACCATGTGGACTTCATGGTGAAAAACGAGGACGCGTATGCAATTATCAACCTTTGGCCGGAGGAATGGCGCAGCCCACTGGCAGAGCCGCTGCTCGAAGAGCATGATGCAGAGGAACCACTGCTTCACCAAGTTCATGGCGAAGAGCATGAAGGCGACAAAAACCAAGATGATTAGTCATAAGAAAACGACGAGGACAATGATGATACTGATGATAATGCTGTCTCAAATCATCATGCATCAGAGTGCCTGCCAAGTCAAGAGCATGTGTAGACACAGACGCACACACAGTAAGAAGAGGGCCACTTGTCTCGCAAGAAACAAAAAGTTAACAGAACAGCTAACACGAACACATTGACTGAAGATCATGTGCAGGAACTTGCCGACGTTGTTGCTAAGGTCACGCAAGATAACCTCGCTAGTCTGAGGATGCAGCAAGTAAACATTGCTACCCAAGTCGAGGGTCATTTCAATAAGCTGATAGAGGCCATCCAGGATGTCAAAGCCACTGTGGAGGCCGAGACATATGGTGTTGATCCCAGTATTCCACTAATTACACCATAGTTACTGCCACCAATCAAAGTGACGATTCAGAGGCAGGCATTGGAAGCAGAAGTAGAAACAAGTGCAGGTCCTAATGACAGCAGTGCGTAGATAGACTTCTCCAAGCTAGCCCTGAATTGAAGTCTATGAAATTCAGCAGGTGGTTGCGTCCGAAATTTAGCTGAGGGAAAATGTTGTTGCTTATCAAGCAACAAAGCAACAATGAAAGGCAAAGCTGCGCAAGGCCCTGCTGAAGGAGAAAGAGCATGAACTTCAAGGGCGCATCACCCTCCTTGCTGAAAGAGAACAAGAAATACTAGCGTGTGAACAAAGCCGTGTCACATTAGCGGACACTATCAGGAATGCCATTGCATCATTCCTACCAAAGGAAGGACAAGAAGATGAGGACGCCATGGCCAAAGTAACCAGGCTAGCAAAAATCACACGAGATATTCGGCAGCAAGTGGAAGAACTACAACCTAGCCAGCTTCCGAGCACACCTCTAGAGGTGCTTGAGGAAAGAAGAAGAGCAACGTTTGAAGCTGCTGAGAAAATAAGAGAAGGTGAAGTGCTTTGCGCAAAAGTAGCAAATGTTGTTGCTACAATTTGGGGAGCGTTGCTCGAAGATGAAACAATAGAGAACATCTGGCAAAGCGTGCGAGAGGCAGATGAGAAAATCAGCACTGCAAAGGCGGAAATGAAGAAGCTGCACGTCCAGGAGAAGGTCACCAAAAATGCAGAGATAAAGAGACTGGAACAAGTAGTAAGACCCTTCATGAACGAGAGAAGGCTAGGGAAGCTGAGGTAGAGACACATCAATCGAAAGTCGAGTGGCTCACAGGCCTTATTCAACCTGTGCAACAAAAACTTCAAGACATAGTACAATCGATAGAGGCAGGACCGTCGGAACATGTCCGTTTCGACCATGTTGAGCAGTTGGCCGCACAAGCAGAAGAAGTTGCAGAGGAAGTCGCTAAGATTCAACAGATAGTTAAGGCATTCCAGGACAAGGTTCGTCCTCCTGCGTAGCCTAAGCTGGTGCCAACAACTTAAAATTTTGCAAGGAAATAAAAATTTGCAACAAGTCCATTTTTGCGGCAATATACCTTTTTGCTTAGTGGCTCGGGACAGGCCATGTGTGAGTGTTGGGGGCCTGTTGGCATGGGGAAGGAGCACAAGGAATAAGTTTGCGCGCAAGCAAAAGAAGGTGTGTTGCGCACGCTACAGAAAGAAACGAAGGTCACGAAGGAAGCAAAGGACCGGCGCAGACAGAATGGAGATGCGCGCAACGAAGGAAAGGCGAGCGCATGGAATTATAGGTGATAACGACCAGAAGACGACATGTACAGATCGTGGCCGCTCAAGGCGGCATAAGCCTACGGCAACACACGTATGAGGGAATATTTGTAAGCCATGCCAATAATGCCTGATGTCAGACCCTGACATCCTATAACCATTTTGATGGCTGATCACAACCTGTAACTGATAAGCAGTATGTAGTCGACCCTGCGTGGTTTGAAAGAAGATATAAATAGGAAGAACCCGTTCTATGTAAGGGTTGGGGAGTAATGGTTATTGTTTTTTTGCTGTTCATTGGCGATCCATAGCAAAGGACGCCATCTTGATGTAATTTTGTAGATATTAGAAGAAGAGAAGACTCGAGAAGAGTCTAGTAGCGATAGGAGGTTGTTGAGCCACGGATCTAGCTGCTTTGTGCACAGATAGCTAGGAGTATAAGGGATCTGCAACTTTGTGCGCAGACATTGATTAGGAGAGTTGATCCAGGCTGTGTGCAGATCAGTAGAAGTAGTGTAGAAGAACAAATTAGAGAGCATGAGAACCAGAAGTCTGAGTCATAAAGACATATCATAAGACCAGTCTGCATCCTGCAGACTGCAAGGTGCTATATCCATTTATCATGCCAGATGAAGAGCACCTTGGTGGTTTTTCCCAGAAGGGTTTCCACGTTATCCCTTGTGTTTGAATGGGTGATTGATGTTGTGAATGTTTATGTGAGTGGTTGTTATTTGCTTACTATGTGATGATGAAACATTGATTAAATGCATGATGTTATATTGTAATCAGTTGACGAATGTTTAAGAAAGCGTCGTTGGAATATCTACATATATCAGTCTATATGCAATGCCTTAAGTTACAACATAAGTCACAGAAGATTTGTTAGTGCAACGAGTCAGCTGCGTCGCACAAGTTGCGCCAGTTGTGAAGTTAAGAACAAGGTTAGGTTGCGCGTGCTGACATAAAGTTATATTCAGTCGCGCAAGGTTGACTCCGCCGTCTAGCCTTTCAGTTGCCTTCGTCGAGCACCTTAGCCACGCGCCAAGGGACTATAATCCCTCGACGAATCGCGAAAACATGGTTCCAGGGGTTGCCCATCGAAGAAATATCTCGGGTGAGACTGTGCCTGCTTTGCGGGCGTTGCCGAAGGGGCTTGCTCTGTCAGGCCAGTATATCGGGTGTTTGTTGGGTTGACAAGATGCGCAGAACCTAGGTCGTGTGAGTTAGAAAAAGTGGCCAACATTTGGGAAGCTGGTATGTTGGGATTTTGTCTGGTGGACGCTTACTTGGGGTCAGGGTGTCGGGTGGAAGGCAACCTTTGGGTGGCTGAGGTGGTTCCTACTCCAATGTCCGTGGAGGATGTTGTGGTAGTTCCTAAGTCTTCTAGAATGTTATCAAGTGGGAAGTATTCTGAACATATTTTTGGTGGTACTCTGGGGGGTGAGGAAGGGTTGACTTTGGAGGGGGGTTTATCGAAATATGGGGTTATTTCTTCTGCTATGGGGTTACAAAACCCGAAGGGGCGTCTCCGTGTCGAAAAAGGTAAAAAAAGGTAGACCACTTTGTGTGTTGGGGAGAGATGTTACATGTGATATGGTATCAATTCTGTCAGAGTGTGCCTTGGTAGGGAAATTTGAATCCATCTGTTTGTCCAGAGCGGAAATCATTGCTTGGGTCCAGACAAAATGGAAGTTGTTTGTTTCAAATATTCCTAGGGTAATGCATTTAGTTAATGGATAGGTGGTGTTCCATTTCTTGTAAGTTGAGGATCGACTTGCGGTGTAGAAGTTTTATTGGTTTATTAGTATAGGGTCGTTGGTGTTAACACGTTAGCATCTCGCTTTCGACCCCTGGAAGTTTGTTCTACTGCGACAAAATTTGTGGGTTATCCTTCAGGATCTGGCCTTGTTTTGTTGGAATGTGAAGGGGTTTATGAGTATTGATAACTCAGTGGGATCCTTTATTATGGTGGAAACAACCTCACTGTTTGGGGCCGAACGAATGGCGTTGCAAGTGCTTGTTGATATGGACATGATGGGGGGACTATCGGCTGAGATCGAGGTGGTTTGGGAGGGTGGGTCTTTTGCACAACAGTTGGACTATTGGAATGTTCCATTCATATGCTTCAAATGCAAAGGGGTCGGCCATCAAAAGGATAATTGCAATGGCGGGTTATCATCGACTATGACCATGCGAGAGTAAGAGGCTTCTCTGAATGAGATCAAGGATGTGGTTTATGAAATTAGCTTACCAATCCCACTGGACTTAGACACGGCTAGGGATTTGGTTGGTATGTTTGTGGATACTTTACCTTCTCTGCTTAAGTTTATATCGATGGATGATATTTGTGCTTCGGTGTCTTCCCCTTCTAGGCCTCTCTCAGGTTCGGGTTTTGGGGAGACTCTTACCCTTTTTAGACCAGGGATTGGGGATGTGGAGGAGTTATCTCTGATTGTGTAGTCTCCTTTGTCGTTTTTTGCATGTGTTATTCCTAGAGAGTCACCGGTAACGTCTAGTTGGCATGATGTCTATAGGGCACCACCTTTTCCCTTTGAGAATTCCCCCCCCTACCAGAGCCAGATCCACGAGGGTTGGATATACATATTTCCCATTCTCCTGTTATGTAGGATGTCTGCTCCCTTGCTGGTGTATTGGAGCCCTTAGTTACATATGCTAATGTGGAGGATATTCTAGGTGTTTTACTTGTTTCTTCTTTACGCAACCGAAATGTCACTCTGCGAAAGGGGCACAAACCTCGTAAATCTAAACTGGTTGGGGTCTCGGGGAGCCCTATTGAATAGGATGGGAGAAGGATCAATCCTAAGGTTAATTCTTTGTTTGAGTTAGGGTTGCCGGGAATTTCAAAGGAGGCTTGTGATTTTGATACCTGGGCACTTACAAATGCTATTACCTCTAGTTTGGTTACCTCATGATTTTTACGTCCTTTAACATTAGGGGCTTTAGGAACAGCCCAAAATGAGTTGTGTTAAAACAATTATTGGGGGTTTTACATCATGTGGTTCTTTTTCTGCAAGAAACAATGGTATTTGCATCAGATGCGTGTATTTCATTTCTTAAAATCGAGCCAATGTGGCATGTTTGTGTTGTGGATGCCGTAGGGTTGTTTGGGGGGACATTGGTAGCTTGGAAACCGTTGGTGGCATGCATGAAATCTTTTATTACCTATGTGGGTATTATGATTGAAGGGCAGTTCTTGGGATTTGCCCAGAAATTTCGTTTGATTAACTTATATGCTCTGTATCAAAACAAGAGGGGCTTTTGGGATGTGGTAGTTCAGGATGGATTGTTGCTCGATTTTGCGTTGATCCTGGCGGGGGATCTAAATTGTACACTACATCCGGGTGAAGTGTGGGGTAAAGGTAATATGTTTGACCCCCTCTTAGATTGCTTTTCTCTGATGTTTGAGTTGACAAACCTGGTTGATGTGTTTCCTTTGTCATTATTGCCTACTTGGTCTAATAGGAGGTGTGGTAATGATGGGGTTGCAAAGCAACTGGATAGATTTATTATGTCAAAATCCCTATCTTATAATACTGGAAGGCATTGGACCTAGGCTCATTCCACGAGGTTCTCGAATCATAAAGCCATTTGCTTGAAGTTAGAGTTTGATTGTGATAGAATCTATTATCCCTTCAAATTTAACTCGATTTGGTTGGAGGACACTAGTTTTTGTGTTCTGGTGCGCGGTTTTTGGACCAATAGGGGAGAAAACCTTAGGGGGTCTAGAATCCAACATCTAGTGTCTAAGCTGCACTTATTAAAATTAGAGGTTACTATGTGGGAAAGGGATAAAAAGAAGGCGAATGCTACAGAGATTGGAAAGATTGAAGTGGAAATCCAATATCTGTCGAAGGGTACATATGAAGCTTTTTTCTTTGTGCAATGGAAGTGTCATCTAATAGAGTTGGAAGCAATGAAACGAGCCTTGCTTCGGGTAAAGGAGGAAACGTTGAAGTAGAAAAGTAGGGATACCTGGATGCTTGCAAGAGATAACAATACTAAATACTTTCACCAGTTTGCTTCAGCGCCTAAGCGTATCAATGCGACATGGGAGATGAAGAACTCTCAAGGTGAGTTGATTATGGTAAGTTCTATATGATGAAGATAAGTTGCGACAGAGATAGGGTTATTGATAATCTTTTTAGCTGGTGCACAAAAGGGAAACATCTCAGTCATCTACCATTGTTTATTTTTTGGGAATGCTAGAAAGCTCGTAATAAGGTCTTGTTTGAGATTTTTTGGTGTTACCCTATGAGGGTGACATCTAGAATTATTGGTGACTTTAATGCTTGGCTCAAGCCCATTAATGTGAAGAAGAGTAGGGTTTTACATCAACCTTCATTCCCACTAGGGTGGCCCATCGGTTTTTTTGATGGGGCTGCACAGGAGGAATTTTGTGGAGCGAGATTTGTCCTTAGATTAAACAAATAGGAGGTTATAAAGGGCTGGATGAAAGTTGGATGCGGGACAAACTCAAGGGCTGGATTATTGGCATTATGGGTGCTACTTTTTGTTGTAGTGAATAATGGGGTGAGGCAGATTGCCATTGTTGGTGACTCTGAGATGATTATAGGATGGGCCAAAGGGGATTCAAACTTTCAGTCCCTTATCTTGGAACATTGGAAGGCCAAGGTTAGGATGCTGATTTCTTCCTTCACAAACATCTCCTTCCAACATATTTACCGCGAGCTCAAAGGTTGGTATTGGGGTGATGGATTGTTGTATCCATTATGAGGTATGGATGGATTCAAAACTCATTTCAAAAGCTTCTTTGCCTTGTGAATAAGTTTTTTTTAGCCTTTATATGGTTGTTTTGGTTTGAGAAGGTTGGATACAATCGGTATTAGTTTGATTATTTGCTGAATAGCTTCTGGACTATGGATGATGAGGTGGTGAAACTCTCATTATCTTTTGAAATAGGGATTGTTTTCAGTTTGTAAAAGAATTTACAGTTATATGTAAAGAATGGTTTTAAAAAGAAAAGTTAAAACTTTTTTTCGATGGAAAAAAATTCCTTGCCCAGGCCGCACCTACTCTAAATCACGGACGGAAAGTCGATGAGATTCTCAACATTGCAATTTGCGGTTAGTCATTGTTGAATAGCACTGCTCTCAAAAACTAGAAGAGGTGGAGGGAAACAAACACCCCCAAAAATATCGGACAAACTCATCTGCAAAGTAAGCTTTTTAAATAGCAGAAGCACAAAAAGATGGCTCTGTACTCACCGCCCCTCGCTAAAATGGAGAGATTTCCCTCTCATTAACCCCGAATTTCAAATTTCAGCTGTTAAGCCTCTTCCTCCCTCTTTTCACATTAACTTGAATTTGAATTTGAATTTGGGGATTTACCATTCTCCCTCGTAACAACATCTCCCTCTTTGCCTTCCGAATCTCAAAATTTGAAAATCCGCCTGGCCGCCATGAAATAAAATAACGTGAAATGAGTAGTCTTACAAATACATGTTAAGCAGCTCATCTATGCGCCCACGCTTTGCTGTCGCTGCCTCTGTGTATGCACTCCGTGCTGTAACTTACTTACTTCATATCTGAGTCAATGGAGGAGCTCTATTTGCACTTTCAAGAAGATCAAGAAGATAAGGAGAACATTCTTCTCTCATTTTCTTTCTCCTACCCGGAGTACTCTGCATCGGGAGTAAGCTAGCTGTGGAGCTATCCTCCCTCATTGGACGGAGGAGGAGCAAAGTTAGCGTTGACTTTGCTCCTCCTCGTTGGATGAAGGGAGTTTTGCTCCACAGCTAGCTCACTCCCTCTGCATCGCCGTTCCCTCGCGAGAGGAAGGTTCTACAAGACAACACCGGCCTCATTTGTAATGTAAGTATTCGCGGTCCTCTCTGCTCTAATTTGTGTTCCCCCTGACGTTATCATATAATTGTTCAAGTGATTGATTTGTGGCTCTTCTGTTGTTTTTCAGGTAAGACCACCATTGTTCTCTGCAGATCAAGAAGCTGTGAGGCCGCGTTTAGAATTGGGGGTACGCACATCCAGTAAAAAGAGGAAGGCTGCACATCCGTCGCGTGAGTGCATCGTTTCCAGTCAGAAAAGCCGCCAAAGATATGGAAGATCCGTACTGAGAAAGTGCTTCAGATAAACACTGTGATTGCCGATCTGAGAAGCAAAGCAGCGCTATTATTCGTAATTGTATCTGTGTTCTACTCGGGCACTTTCTATTGCTATTAATTAAACCCTAGAAGAGAGCTGGGCGAGTAGTACTGAATCTTGATTCAACAAGATTTGAAGTTTATTACTTATTCTCTTCCCAAGGTAAGATTCAGCTGAAGGTCGCCGTATTCTTCAGAGGAGATCAATTTGGTAATCTCCATTACATTGAATAAAGATGTATCAGTTCTCACCATCAGTCACTGATCGATAATCATGGCATTCCATATGTATACCAATAGTTCGAGACAATCTCCTAAATAACAAATGGTATGTTGTAAATATCGATTCGTGGAATATATCGTCAAAGATTTGGAAGTTTTGTTTATCATATATGTGGGGTTTGAAGAATTCTAAAAATATCGAAAAAGCGAAATCAAAGATAGTTGAAACACTCTAAAAACAGGGAACATTCATTACAAGAGCACAATGGTTTTTTGAACTTTACAAATTTACTGTCGATACAGAAAGAATGAAGTGCTGTGCTGGTGCCATTTAAGAGATGGACAAATCTCATTGAGGCTCAAGTTATTCGTGGAGGGTTGTTATCATTATTTCGTCCCAAAATACAATACTAGCATACCCCAAAGCGGGGGAAATGAAACACCGAAGAGAATTGAGCCATTTACAGAAATGCTGGTGAAAACCTTAAAACAGATATAGAACTTTAAAACTTCTACCTGTATTTATAGGGCAGAACCGAATTCATAAAAGAAAATTTGCAGATTTCGAATTCATAATCTTGGAAGCAGAAAGAGAAGAGAAAGACCAGGGGGCAGATGATCCGCCGCAGGGCAATCAGCTTATAAACGAACAGCCATTTCTGATAATAAAAGAAAAGAGCATGCAACCATGAACCGACTCATAATCAGGCCCTGCTTTTAACCAGAATTGGATGACCTTGATTAGTCTCCGTGCATATGTCTCTGCCGCAACATATTCTGCATATGAACAGCAGGATCCATGGGTTTCCTAACAATCAGTACTCCACCAGGCGCAGAGTGTTAGTTGGGTAAATAATAATAAGGGAAAGAATTAGCACCACCGGCATTAGAACTGCTGCTTGCAACTGTGAGGGAAGATTACGTGATCCTCCTTCAACTCGTCTCTTGGCAGAATATCGATTAGAAAATCGAAAATATCAGTTATAGTTATTACCCTAGCTATATCGTTTTTCTGCAGGGTCCGTCGTTTGGTTTCTTCAGTCTACATTTAAGTAGTTCAGTGTGCATTTAAACTGTGGACAGGGGGCGGTTTCTCAGACGACGAAGGCCCGAGGAGACCGTCTCTTTAATAACACCTTCGGTGTAATTATGTTATTATTAATTTTTATATAAGATTATATTTTTAATATAAATTTATTTAGAATTTAGATATTTTTAAATATTTAAAGATAATTAAGAAATACAATATTATATTTTTAAATATTTAAAGATGATTAAGAAACACAATATTTAAATATTTAAAAATAATTAAGAAACACAATATTTAAATATTCATCTATCATAAAATTTAAAATTCGCACTTAGGTATAATTTACTTTTAAATGTAAACAAAATAATATTTTAATTATAAGTAAAAAAGTTATTTTTTATTTATATTAAAAGGTTTCTCAAAAACATAACGACCCGGTACCATGATATTAGAGCAGCACTCTGGAAATTAGGTCAGTGTATCCTTCATTTAAATGTAAACCTTACTAGTTTTTTTTCAGAAAAAAACATAAAATAACTCTTTCTTTATATTCAAAATAAATCAAAGATAAGTAATACAATTTAAATCATGGACTGCATCAATAAATCATATAACTTCAACCTATGACAACTAAAAACATAATCCATGATCCATCCATTAAAACCTATATGTGCTTTTCGTATATACACAATGCAACCCAAAATAATATAATTTACAGCATAACACAAACCAACAACAATTATAAATGATTAGAAAATAATAATATTTATGATTTTAAAATTAAGCCAGCCGGACTATTGACTAAATTTGAATAGGTGATGTGATTGATGTTTGATGGTTCGTGTGATCCTTAACGGGGTGAAGTGAGACACTTCACCGGGGTCCGGGAAGGTCGGTGCATATGGGCAAATCAGCCATGCATGTCCATGACTCCATGTTTCACTCACCAAATGTGTCAGATAGCGGCTCCTTTAACATACTGCATGAAAATAGATGCTGCTGCTACCACATGGCGGAGCAGTATTTTGATGATAGTAATGTATGTAGCGTTTAGGAGCGTTTTTCCAATGAGCCGGAGTTTGGATGCTTGGTTTGTTATTAATCGCTGAAATCTGGGCTGTTTCTTTGGATTTCCGGAGCATTTCTTGACCGTTAGATTGGTTTTTCACGAAAGTTCCAATATGCAGTGGTTTATTGGCCATGATTCGATTTGATATGGCGCTGGTGTGGACTTAATTGCACTTTAAGTGTACTGTCCGCAGACATTTATCACTCGAGCTATGGTATCGCCACGTTTTTGCTAGGTTTCGACGTCTATGGTATGTTTATCGATTGTCTTTCCAATTTGTTAATCTGACCTACAGAGGCGAGGTCTTTGGTTTACGCTCTGGCGTGTTGTGGGTTTTTGGTCGTGTACCGGCGTGCATGGTGTTTTTAGGGGTTTGAATGCACACATTGTTTACAATATCGAGGGCGCTTATCCGCTGCTGATATGCTGTGTGAATCCGTATCTAGAGATTTTTCTGTATTGATGCTGGTGGTTTTTCAGTTTATGTGTAGTATTGGTCGGCCTTATTACCATTTTGGGACTGCTTTGGCTGGCGGGTTCCTGGAATTTGGATTTATTGGGTTTGCAAATGCTTTTTTGGAGTCTTGGATAATCCTTCAGATTGTATTCTAGGGTTTTACTGGTGTCCTGGTTGCTGTTGGTTTTTTCGGAGTCACCTGGTTTCTGCGGGGGTGCCGAACCTGGTTATGCTGGTTTTTCTCCTGGTTTTCAGGCATTGGTTGGATTTTGGTGTTCTCTTGTATCGATTTCCTTCTGGTGGGCTTCTCGCTAAGGTGATTTTGATCGAGAATAAGAGGTGGATGGTTTTGGTGGCCGTGTGTAGTAGGGACTGTGCCTGATATTGGCCGAATTAGGACAGTGCCTAATCTTGTTTGGACAGAGCCGCATTTGGAGGCGGTGTGTTGTATGGCGAATGAGTGTAGATTTCTGAGGCGCAGTGTGGCACTGGCAGAGTTCGGATGAAACTGCATTGTGGCATCAAAGCGATTTTTGCAGGTATGTTTTTTGGGTTTTTTTCCGCTGTACTCATCGCTTAATGTTTCTCCTACTAGAGAGTTGTTCTAGCTCTAGGGAGTGAGGTATAAAGTTTGGTCTCGGTGTATGGTGTTCTGGATTTTCTTGGCCGTTTGCGAAGATCTTTGGTGTATGGTGTTCTGGATTTTCTTGGCCGTTTGGTGTATGGTGTTCTGGATTTTCTTGGCCGTTTGCGAAGATCTTTTGATAGTAGTGAATGCTTCTGTGTGCCTTTGCTACGATTCGAATTCCGTTTTTGGACCGTGCTTAGTAATGTATGAAGCTTTTCATCAATGCTGTGGATGCCTTTTTCTGTTGAGTTTTGAGTATTGGTTTTGCTGTGGATGCCTCGATTTGCTGAGTTTTGACTATTAGTGCTGAGTATTGATCATTGGATATGGTATTGTATCATTGGCTGAGTAATGTATGATGCCTTTCATCAATGCTGTGGATGAATTGAAATATTGATCATTGGTTTTGATGTGTATAGCTTTTCATCAATGTTGGATGAATGTTTGATCATAGGTTTTACTGAGTATTGATCATTGGTTCTGCTGAGTATTGATCATTAGTTGGAGTTTTGATCAATGCTGTGGATGCCTCGTATTGGTTTTGCTGAGTTTCGATCACTGTACCTGTGGATGCTTAGTATCGGTTTTGCTGAGTACGCTGTGGATGCTGAGTATGCTTAGTATTGGTCTTGCTGAGTATGCTATGGATGATGTGAATGCTGAGTATGCTGATTATGTTGTGGTTGCTGTGGATGCTGAGTATTGGTTTTGCTGAGTATTGATCATTGGTTTTGGAGTATTGATCATTGGTGCTGAGTAATGATCAACGCTGTGGATGTCTCGTATGCTATGGATGCCTTTCATTAATGATAGGTTTGTGCTGCGAGTATTGATCATTGTTGTGGATGCTTCTCATCTTTGCTATGTTTGTGCTGCCTGAGTTTTAGTATGTTGAGTTTTGGTTTTGCTGAGTATGCTGTGGATGCTGAGTATGTTGTGGAAGCTGTGGATGCTGAGTATTGATCATTGGTTTTGAGTATTGATCATTGGTTTTGCTAAGTATTGATCAATGTTGTGGATGCCTCGTTTTGCTGTGGATACCTTTCCTCATTGATTTGATTGTGCTGCGTGTATTGATCAAGGCTGTGGATGTTTTTCATCATCACTATGTTTGTGCTGCGATTATAGGGATTTTCGGCCGGGAGTGTATACTTGTTTATTGAGCCCTGTCCTTAGAGGTGTTTATCCAGTATACTGGTGCTGTTTGGTATAATTTTGGTCTTTCTGGGTTGGGTATTCAGCTCATTTTGTTTTAATGTCGCTTCGAGCGACGAAATCCCTGGCTCGTACTCCGCCAGGGCGTTTGATAGTTACCAAACAGGATATTGGAGTGGAGAATCGGGTCTCTGCGACCTATTTGCCTTTTAACCAGGGAGATTTGGGATCTGTCCTTGGCCTGGATGATACTTTGGACAAGGTAATTTCTCCTGAGGGCTGTCTGGATGGTGGATTTATAGGCGGATGATCTCTGCCTCGTATGAATCCTTTATTTTCTTGTCCTATTGTTTCAACCCCCGAGGGTCATATGTCTGTTTCCCGGTTGGGTTTTGGTGAGGTTAAACGTGTTTCTGTGGTTTATTCTCTTGGGAAGGTTTTCGGAGATAGGGAGTTCACGTGTTGTGGTCCACAGCTCGAGGACTGTTCGGAAATTGTTCAGGTCGCCACTTGCATGGAGTGCCGCAGGCAAGTCTCACCTGATCTTCAGTTGAATGTGATTATAAATTTGGATGGGATTTTTCCTTCTTCCTTGAACTTGGGTATCCATTCGGATTCTCTAGGCATGATGAACAGCAAAAAGGTTGCTTGTGATCATATTCATAAAGTTTCTGGTTTTCAGGTTGACAAGCAAGTTTCGGTTTGTCCTCAGGAAGCTGGGATGGTACTAAAAGTTAGTAAAGGCTTGAATGCAGATCTGGGATTTAATCCATTGTTTGATGTGAATCATGAATCCATCAAGTCTAAAGACTCTGATATTGAACAGGTTCATGCCCCTATATCTTCTGATAGTAAGGCTTTATTTAAGTCTAAGAAAAGGATGCCTAAGTCCATTAAGAAGATAAATCCGGTTTTAATGCCTCTGGGGGAAGACGTGCTTTTAAATGATATAGTTCTCACCAATGCTTTGACCTTGGTTGGGAGGTTTGGAAGGCGTAATTATAATGCTGAATCTCTGCATGGGTGGGCTATAAAGACTTGGAATGAGATTATTAGCATTTGTCCTGAGATTTATATTCTTCCAAGGGGTTGGATAGCTTTTAAATTTTCTTTAGTGGATGAGGCTGATAGGATCCTAGCTGGTGTTTGGAAATGGGACAACGCTGGCCTACTTATCAAAAGGTGGACACCCTTATTTGATCCGTGGAAGGAAAGGTATGACCAAGTTCCTATTTGGGTCAAACTCCCAAATTTACCTTTTGAATTCTGGTCTGCTGATTTTTTTAGACTTGTTGGGAATACTTTGGGAACTCATTTGGAAACTGATTTTACTTATTTAAAATCCGGGGTTTGCTGCATCGGCCGAGTTCTAGTCCTATTAGATTTCCGCTTGGGTTTACCTGCGGAGCTGGTCATTAAAAAGGGTAATAGTGATTTCTTTCAGCCATTGGATTATCTAGGAATCCCTTTTAGATGCTTCAGATGTCATGAGTTTGGACATCTGGCTAATGATTGCTCTCTTCCATTTAATAAACATTCATCTTCCAAAGTCTGGAGAGTCAAAAAAGATGGGATTCAGACTGCAGCAAAGGCTGGAGTGTCTGTGGATGAGAATTTGGATCTGCACTCTATTTCTCATGATTTTGAACCATTAGCCAATCTTAAGCAGTTAAGTATTTCTAATTCTTTGGACGTTCTTGATAAAACTCCAGTTCTGAACCTTTCTAGTGAGGCCTTATCTTCTTCTGTTCCGAATTGGTCTTTGAAGGATCTGGGTTTTGTATCTCCTTGTAAGGCAATTGTTAGCAAGGGATATAATCTTCGATCATGTTCTAAATCTGTTCAGGAGACTACTCGGCATGTCAAGGATAAACCAGGGAATCATGTAATAGCTCAGGACCTGATTGGGGATGAAAATGTCTTACATCCTGTAAAGAGAAGTGTTGGGGCGCTTAGAGCAATTGCCCTTAACAAGGTTTCTATATGCTCCTTATGTCCTTAAATGTTAGGGGTTTGGCTAGTCTTCCCAAGAAACTAGCAGTTAAGAGACTTATCGATCAACATGCAGTTGATGTTATTTTTATTCAAGAAACAATGATTGAGGGGTGTGGTTTGGTTCAAGAATTGGAATTTTTGATTCATGGATGGCAGTTCATCTCGGTGGATGCTATGGGCCGATCGGGTGGACTTACTTTGGGATGGAAGTCTTGTAATTTTCTTTTTCATAATGCCTGGGCTATGAAAGCAGGGTTGTGTGTTGTTTTATTTTCATTTGATTTACATAAGGAAATATCCTTTGTTAATCTTTATGCACCCTATCAGGATAGGGAATCTTTTTGGAATAACTTGATCAAGTCGGACTGCTTCAAGGTTCCTTATTTAGTTTTTGGAGGTGATCTTAATTTTTCATTGGGACTTTCCGAAATCTGGGGGGTTAATGCTCAAGTAGATCCATTAACTAATTTCTTTCACAATCTGCTGGACAGTATGGGGATTGTTGACATTAACTCTTTGGTAGCTATTCCTTCTTGGAGTAACCGTAGAGTTGGTTCTGAGGGTATTTGCAAAAGATTGGATCGTGTGTTAGTCTCGGCTGATTTCCTAGATTGTGATTTCCTTCTTAAACAATGGATTGGGTGTGGAGGTATATCTGATCATCAACCTGTCTTCCTGCAAATTTCTTCTCAGACATCTAAGGCCCATAGTCCGTTCAAGTTTAATGCAGGATGGTTGGATCATATTGATTTGGTCGATGCCTTAAAATATTCTTGGGTTCCTTTTGATGTTCGGTCTGCTTTATCTCCTACTGCTCAATTCAGTGAGAATCTTAAACAAATTAAAGTAATTGCTACTAAGTGGTCACTGAATAAAAAAGCTCAGAACATTAAAGATTTGGTTGATATTGAATATGAACTGAAAAGATTTCATGATAGACATATTTCTGGTATTTCATCAGTGGTTGATAAGGATTTATTGATTGAGATTGAATCTCGCAAGAGTGCTATTCTACTTTTCCGGGAAAAGGAGGCACGGCAGAAAAGTAGGG